>JAOWBN010197492.1:0-15084 GCA_028565015.1 Pinguicula moranensis
CCAACAATTCTTTCTCATATGTGGATAGACCCTGCTGCTTCTAGCCTACTGCTTTGCTGAAATAAGCAACTGGTCGTCCATTCTGTGTCAACACTGCCCCTAGACCCTGATCACTTGCATCGGTCTCAACAACAAATTTTTCTTTGAAATCTAGTAGGCTCAGTACAGGAGCAGTACACATAGCAGTTTTCAGATTCTCCAGAGCATGCTCTGCCTCCTCATTCCACTTAAACGCATCTTTCTTTAACAGCTTGGTCAAGGGCCTACTGATTGTTCCATAGTCCTTGATGAATTTTCGGTAGTACCCAGTTAGCCCCAAAAATCCTCTCAAGGATTTTAGATTCTGAGGTCTTGGCCAATCCTTCATAGCTGCTATTTTAGTTGGATCAGCTGCCACCCCTTTTCCTGAAACTACATGGCCCAAGTACTCAATGGACTCCCTACCAAAAGAGCACTTAGATTCCTTTGCAAATAACTCCTGCTCTCTCATAACTACCAGCACCTGTCTGAGATGTTCCAAGTGATCCCCCCAAGTAGCACTGTAGACTAGGATATCATAAAAAAAACCCAGCACAAACCTCCTGATGAACTTGGAGAAAATCTGATTCATTAGACACTGGAACGTGGCTGGTGCATTGCACAGCCCAAAGGGCATTACCCTGAACTCATATTGGCCCTGGTGAGTTACAAAGCTGGTTAAAAACCTGTCATGTTCATCCATTCTAATCTGAAAGTACCCTGCCCGTAGATCAAGCTTACTAAACCAAGCAGAACCATGTAATTCATCTAGCAGTTCGTCTATTACAGGTATTGGAAACTTGCTCTTGATTGTAAGACTATTCAAATACCTGTAATCTACACACATTCGCCAGCCCCCATCCTTCTTCTTCACTAGTAAAACAGGCGAGGCAAAGGGACTATGACTCTTCTCCACCAACCCAGATTCCAACAGCTCATTTACAATCCTTTCAATCTCATCTTTTTGGTAGTAGGGGGTAAGGTGGGGTACCTGTTTCTTAGGCGTGGCTCCAGGTACTAGGCTTATCTTGTGCTCCACTCCACGTACTGGGGGTAGGGTAGTGGGTTCCTGAAAGATATCTTGGAACTCTGCCAACAGCAGTTTCAGTTTCTCCTCATTTCCTTCACTTGGCTGCAGTTGAGTTAGGTGTAGCTTCAAATCCTTATCACTGTGGAAGGTAGCTGATTCCCAGCTTCCTTGCTCAACATTTAGAATTTCTGCTCTAGTAATAGCTCCATTTGTCTCATGCTCCTCTGCATAAACTTTACCAATAGTAGTAATCATCCCACTCTTAAGCATCTTGTTCATCTTTTGGGCTGAAATAATCCTCAGTTCCTGGTTTCCCTTGCTAGCTTGTATCTCGAAAGGTAAGCCATCCTTGACGATAGTGACTATCATGTTTTTATAGTCATAAAGCACTGATCCGTGATCCCTAAGCCAGTCTCCTCCAAGAATCAGGTCATAGCTGTGAAGAGGAAAAGTCCTCGGATGGCAGACAAACTCCTCTCCTTGCATTGTCCACACAAATTCCTTGCATCTAACTTCACTGACCCTCTGATTTCCATCAGCTACCTCCACTGTCATGGGTTGTACATATTCCAATTCACATTTCATTCTATCCATCAGCTTTTGATCCACAAAACAATGCGAGCTGCCACTGTCAAACAGGATGTGGATGGGATTCCCTCTGAATATTCCTTTCACCCTGTATGTATTGGCATTGCAGTGGCCACTGACTGCATTGAGTGATAGGTTACCCTCCTTGACTCCCTCCTCTTGTGTCATATTCTCCGGACTATACTCTTCAACATGTAACTCCATTGGGACAACAACTTCCTCTGGATCAGTCTGAATAGAGAATATTTTTGTAGTACAACGATTCCCCTGGTACAAATGGTGCAGCACACTTAAAACACAGTTTCTTTTCAAATCTCTCCTTCATTTCCGCGTCTGTTATTAGCCTCTTTTTTTCTTTCTCTGGTGGTGCCACGGTTCTGTTTTTATTAGTAGGCATCAGTTGAGGAACATGACGAGGGGCAGGTCTGATATTCATCCTCTGAAAAGCTCCATCCACAATCTTATCAACCAAGTGTTTCACTGTCCTTTCTTGTTTCTTAACTGCAGCTATGGCCTGGAGTAGTGTAGGGGGATTAACTGCTCTCACTGCAGATCTGAGCTCGAACTGCAAGCTGCCAATAAACTTTTCTTTGTAGAACACCTCTCCAAATTCAGGGTATGCCATGGCTACTGAGGTAACTAATGGATCAAACCCTCTCAACAAGTCTTGCAGAGACTCTTGTGGAGTCTGTTTCATGCACATGAACTCTTCAAGCAAGTTGTCAGGGTCTTCTGTATCAAAGCGTATCAGTACAGCCGTAATAAACCTCTCCCAGTCCGATGGTTTAGGGTGCCTTAAGCTACGAAACCACTCGTCTGCATCCCCTTCAAAATGAAGTCTAGCAAACTCTACTTTCTCATATTCTTTGATCCCAGTATATATGGAGAAAAACGCTCCACATCTTTCCACCCAGGAACGAGGTTTGAGTCCATTAAACCTTGGAAAATCAGTGTAGGGCATTTTAGCCCTTCTCCCTCTCGCAGCTTCTTCATAGTTGTAGTCATCAACATCACCACCTCTAGAATCAATATAAGAACCAAGATTCTGATTCAGACTAGGGCGATTACCAGTACCTGAGGTGCCGATTGTTTTCTCAGGTGGTTCTCCCAGAATGGATTTGTGAGCATTTTGTTTGTGGAATACCTCCAACGTAGAGTTCACCTGCTTTTCGATTCTTTGCTGGAATAGTATCATGCTTTGCTCAACTCTTTCAGTTTGTGACTTAAACCATTCTGGATTGTCGTTAAGGATATTGGTGATTTGATCTAGACGTAGTCTCACAAATTCCACTTCCTGCTCCAGATCACCAACGTTTTGGCCCGTGTCAATATCCAGCGTCCCTGCTGATCGATCCACTCTCTTCCCGGAGCTCTCCTCCAACTTCAGACGAGCTGATTCATCATGAGTCTCTAATACAGTAGATTGAGACATCGTGTTTACTCGGATCTGAGGGCGTCTACCTTTGCGTTTAGCTATTGTGCGTTTGATGGATCATAATCAACCTCGCTCTGATACCAATTGTAATGAACCTGCTTGGATGTTTTCCTGGTTAAAAGAGGCAGTAAAGAGACACAGAGAAGAAGAAAGAAGAACGGCGAGGAAGGAGAGAGATAAAACAAAATTTTCAATTACTTCCAGCTTCCTCTTAGGGCACGGACTCCCAGTATTTAACCAAAATACTAGTAAAAACGTTTTAACAACTAAAAGCAACATTACACTTAAAGACACACTTAATAAGTCATGTTGAGTTTTCCACTTCAAAATACTTCATCAACAAAATCAGCGCTGTTACTCCTTCACCATCTTCCTCTGCCTTCTCCGGTTCATTCTAGAAGTTACTCCCCAACCTGGTAGAACTGGTAGGGACGTTACACTCTGCCGCCGGGGAAAGCGATGATCAGTCAATTGCGACGGAGAGAAATGGAAGAAGTAGCGCGAGAATGATAAATTCTGAAATTAGTGCGGATCCTTTTCAGTTGGTTCCATGACGGCGTCATTGTGAATGAAAAGGGTCGGAATCTCCACCGTCGGATGAAGCTTCTAATCATATTAAAAAGCGTTATCCGATTTACTTAGCCAAAGCCCGTTATAATTTACTTAAATCCATTCAAAAGTCAAAGCCCATTTGCTTAAGCGTAGCCCAGTAGACTTGATGACCGTCGTCCGTCCGTAATAAAATAGAGGGCGCGGTAATTAAATAGTTACACTCGAAATATTGATCCTTCGCTTCGATAATCTGGAGTTGCAGAACCTTAGTAGTTAGTTCCCAGTCTTCCCGCTCCCTTGTCGCAGAAGTACTCCAAAATGTCAATCTCCGCTGCCGTGGAGCGGTACGGCAGAGGTGGAGGCGGAGGAGCCCATACCGACATCATCAAGCACCGGTTCTTAAGCTTTTTAATCTGGCAGTTCCTCCAGTCAACCTTTCTATTTATCTTCTCCAAAACCCTTTTGCTTTCTCCTTTCACTACAAACCCATTTACTCCCACTTTCATTTCTCTCGTTGCCTTCGTCCTCTTCCAGTTGTCCCTACTCGTGTTCTCCTTTTCCCTCTTCTTCCTCTCCTCTCCCTATCCGCTGCCTTATGCTTCACCGTTTGAGATTTCCCTTTCATTTCTGCGCCTGATTTTCGTCTCTGGAAGTGACCAAAGTTTGTTGAAGAGGAGGATCAGGGTATCATTAGGTTTCTTGTTGTTCGTGAGCCTCTGTGCGGTGGTCGGGGCGCTATCAATTGCTTCGTTGTGCCTGGGATTTGATTCTTCACATGATGCTGATGCAGCTGTTTTGGGGCGTCTCGGATTCAGGGGATTCTTTCTTGGTTTGCTTTATGGGTTGCATTATGTGTATAAGCAGCGTTATGTATTGCGTTTTCCTATTGTTCAGGTAATTTGGATCTTGTTTTTCCTTTCGGTTGCATTTGGTTCTCTTGTTGAGAAGAAAAACTGGTATTATGCTCTTCCGCTCTTACTTGTTAAATGCTTAGTGAACCACTATTATGTTCTATGCATGATGTTAAAGGAATTAATTAGAAATTCTGTTATAAAATGCCTGCCGGGCTCCTTTTCCATTTCAGTCAAATAACATGAAATAGTAAGAAAAAACTCTGTAGCTACAAGAAGATTTAATGATATTCCTATAAGAGAATCCATAGAGATGCTCGGTAACAATTTGTGCTAGGAAACTATGCTTCTTGTTTAAAGAATTGATTTTTGTTCTCCTTTGTGATATTCCTCCTGACTCGTCCTTGTTGTTGTGAGATAAACTGATCAAGTATTTGCACCAACAGCGACCTCCTTTCTTTGGATTCAAGATGGGGTTCCCTTTGGCTGCTGTCCAGGCCTTCAAGTTATCTGTTTCTGGCTATATATTATCTGGGATACTGGCATTTGCCCTGCCTATTGATTTCAAAAGTCAAAGTTCACTGGGAAAGTTTGTCGTTGAGCAGATCATTTTCTTTATCGGGAGTTTTGTAGTGCTTCTTTGTTGGGAATTGAGTCATAACTTGCACCAGGTTCTCCTTCAAACTCTTAAACTTCCATTCCAGTTTCAACCTCTCAAGTACTAGATAAACTGTCTAAATTAAGCTTATGATGCTGTCTAATTTGTAAATACTTATGTCTCTGTAGGTGCTACATACCAAAAGGTTTGTCTTTGCACCACCAAAAGGATCAGCAGCAGCAGCGACAAATCCCACTGAGCCCCTCCTGGCCACGCTGGAGGAAAGCTCACCGAAGTCACTCTTGCATTTCCTGGCTTACCTTGATCTGTGTATGGTGTGTGAGAATAATGTTGATACATGGCGCAGAGCTGCATTCTTTGAGGAGACTGGTGAAACATACAGAAGAGTTATAGCTGCCTGCCTGCATCCTCTGGAACAATTCACTAAAAAATTAGCTGAAGGCCTAGAGATCTCTTCAGCTGAAAAGCAAATTCCACTACCTGATCAGCTTAGTTCACCATCGGAGGGACTTGCAGTTTTAAAACTCCGTGAGTCATTTTCTGAGTCCGAGGTACCATTTACATTTTGAGGATTTAAGATCCTTGTATTTGTTGCTTAGGATTACCATCATTTTTTTTATGTGCTAGATCATTTATCCCACAGAAATCTTATAAGCTTATTGACTTCTTTGGCTAAGGATGATCGATAAGTTGTCATAGGTTCTCCATGGTTTTCTAATTTCTGATGCTAATCGCATTGCAGATCTGTGCATGGTGTGCCCGCATTGTAGCTTCATTGACTGCAAGGTCACATAAAGAGGACCGATTTGGCGTTGCTCAAATCTCCCGTAGCAATTCTTCTGTTCTCTCGATGCTGTTGGCTTGCTTATTAGCTGTTGAGACTGTCATGGGGAAGAAAACCAGCATACAGTCTACACACGTGATGGGACCTGCTGGAATCAAATGGGCCACGATGAACATCGGTAGAAGAGAGTCTACAGCTGGTGCAATGTTGAAAATAAGAGGGAGCGCACTATATGCAAAAGCATACACATTGGCTGATATCCTAAAAACTTCAATCTACTGCATTGTGTATGCTTTTCATGGTGAGATTCTGATGAGTGCCAAATCCGGTAATCTTGAAAAAGATTGGATCTTTAATGGCAAGCCTCTTTATGGATCTCGCGAGCTACTTGTACACAAGTTGAGACTTTTCCTGGATTCGGAGGTCAGCTAGTGAGTACCGCTGCTGCGTGTGCTGCTTTGAGATGTTTTGTGATAATTTTTGTTCCTGTAAAGGAAGTACCAGATGAGAAAAACAACACG
This sequence comes from Pinguicula moranensis, assembly GCA_028565015.1. Taxonomy (NCBI): domain Eukaryota; kingdom Viridiplantae; phylum Streptophyta; class Magnoliopsida; order Lamiales; family Lentibulariaceae; genus Pinguicula; species Pinguicula moranensis. The sequence continues at coordinate 6,399 of JAOWBN010197492.1, forward strand.
GAGAAACATTTGTATTGAAATTTCTTCATGTCAAAAATCTCAGTTAGAATATATATGTTGGGTTATTGACTATTGTAACATGAAGCAAAATTCCACGATACCACCCACCAAGAATAGTGATTATTCGATCATTTGATTCGGTTACGATTATTGACAACTTCCATGGTAAATCCATGAAAGTTTGAGAGTTTACTTAAATAGAAGCATTTTCTGAATATGTTGATTTTATTCACTTATGCGATTACATTAAACTATTTGCATCTCTATTTATAGAGCTATTACAAAAATAGATAAATATTGCTGTGTTCTAGAGTTTTCTACTGCCTTCCGTGTGGATGATTTGTTGGAGAAGATGGAGACATCTCGAAGCTGGTTCATCCGGAGAATTCTTTATTGGACGGATGGACTTCTTCTTGTTGTTGCTGGATCTTTCTGGATGATGGGCTCTTAATGGACTGTGTTTAACTTCATGGGCCAGTTGATATCAGAGGACTATGGCCCAACACCCCCGCAAGCTAAGGGTGGGATGATAGACCACGTGAAGCTTGAACCGAAATAACACGAAATAAAACAAGAGAAAAAGAATGATAAGAAAATAGCTGTTAAATCAGAAGAAAGGGGGAGAGAATGAAGAAGAAAGAGGGAGATAAAAATGCCTCATATCACCGTCGCTTTAGCTGCCCGACGAGGGACCCAATTAAAATTTAAATAGATAACTCAAACTAAATGACGAAAAGAAAAATACCTCATGCCACCGTCGCTCCATGTAACCGGTGAGGGATCTGATTAAAAAAAATAATCCTGAAATTCAAATAAGTTACTGAAAAAAACTGAAAGTAAACATTTTTTTTAATCCAATTAGTGATTTTTTCAAGGCAGACATGTTCTGATTTTTCTCTTTCCACAAATCCTGAAGGTTGGTTCATATAAATTTGTTCTTCTAGTTCTCCATTTAAGAATGTTGTTTTTACATCAAGTTGTTTTAACTTTAAGTCAGAACTAGCACGTAGGCAAGCATTAACCTAATGGTTTTATACTTTGCAACTGGGGAGAATACTTCATTATAGTCTACATCTTCTCTTTGCAAAAAACCTTTAGCAACTAACCTAGCTTTGAAAATACAAGGATCAGATTTAGTAGCACCTTCTTTTACTTTAAACACCCACTTATAGCTCACAGTTTTCACAGTTTTAGGTCTAGGTACTAATTCCCAAGTTTCATTTTTACTAATAGATTTCATTTCTTCTAACATTGCAGCCTTCCAATTTTCAGAATAAGCAGAATTAATGGCAACATTATAGGAATCAGGTTAAGCATAAAGTACATTATCTGCAATGGCAAAAGAAAACTCAACAAGTTCAGCAAAGTTAGCAAGTTTCAGTGGTAATTTCTTTTCTCTAACACCTTTATTTCTAGCTATACTATAGGGAATTTAAAGGGACTGTTTGGTAAATTGTTTGAGGTTGAAGATTGGGACTGATCAGTTTGAATCTGATCAGGTTCAGAGGAAGACTGATTTGCATCAGTTTCCTCAGCAGACTCTTGTAACAGAGTTTCTATGCCAAGCTCCACCTTGAAAGGAGCCTCCCTATCCTCTTTTTCAGTTGATGTCTCTGTAAATTTACTAGGTACACGGGGAAAGTCTATTTCATTAGAGATGACATCTCTGCTTATAAGGATTTTTACACCAGGAACACTTTTATCCCAAAGTCTGTACCCCTTGGTGCCTTCTTGATAATTAACAAAAACACATTTAGAGGATCTAAGATCTAATTTCCCAGACTTTGTGTGAGTATATGCTCCACACCCAAACACCCTTAGATGAATCAGATTTTGGCCTCTTCTAGACCAGGCAAATTCAGGGCACTTGAAGTCTAAGGCTGAAAAGGGACTCCTATTAATAAGATAGTCAGCAGTCCTCACAGCCTCCCCCAAAAAGATTTGCTCAACCCAGATATTACAAGTAAGCTTCTAACCTTATTTAGCAGAGTTCTGTTCATTCGTTCAGCCACCCCATTTGTTGAGGTGTGTATCTTACTGTTTTATGCCTATTGATTCCAAACTCAGAACACAAATTATAAAATTTGGTATTTCAGAATTCCAAACCATTATCTGTCCTAAGATATTTGATTTTAAGTTCAACTTGGTTTTTAACCAAGGTTTTCCATTCACTGAATTTAAGAAAAGCCTGGTCTTTTGTTTGCAACAAAAGTACCCACACTTTTCTGCTAAAGTCATCTACAATACTTAGAAAGTACCTGCTGCCCCAATGAGTGGGGACAGCCTCAGGTTCCCAAAGATCAGCATGCATATATTCAAGTACACGTTTAGAACAATGAATACCTTTTGGAAATGTAGTTCTATGTTGTTTCCCTGAAACACCTGCTTTACAAAAGTCAAGTTCAGAAATTCTATTCTTTCCTAGACAACAAGAGGAATGTAGAATTGTTAGGCCTTTCATACTCATGTGCCATAATCTGAGATGCCATAATAATTTTGTATTTTCAGAATTGGATGCAACAAGTGCACAGTTATCAAATTAATCAATATGATTTCCTTCAAGAAAGTACAATCTATTTTTCCTTTTAGCGGTTAAGAGAACTCTATTTTCTTCAAAAAAAACTCAACGCACCATTTTGAGCAGGCTAGATTCTTCCAGGGCCCCCAGAGAGACTAAATTCCTTTCTAGGTCAGGAATAAAAACGAATATCTAAGATGCTAATGTGTTTTCCATTAAACAGTTTCAAGTTTATGGATCCAGTTCCTTCTACAGTGCACTTGTTATGATTTCCATAAAAATAGTGCCTTGCTTAGATACATTAAGATTTATAAACAAATCTTTGTGGGGACACATATGATAGGTGCACCCAGAATCTAGTACCCACTCATCACTCACTAAATCATCACACACAGTGAGAGCTTAAGCTACATAATCAGATACAAAGAGAACTTCACCATCTTCCTCATCAGAATTAGATGCAACCATATTGGATTCATAATTTTCATATTTTTTATTCTTTAACTTATAACAATCTTTTATAATGTGACCAGTTTTATGACAATCAAAGCATTATCTTTCTTCTTTTTGCCATTTTTCCTTATCCTGGTTCTTTTTGTCATTTCTAAAGCTCTATTTACTTTCATTTCTGGGTTTTCTTTTATCTTCATTCTGTTACTTGTTCAATTATCAATATGTTCAGGTTTGACATTTACATAAAAGGCACTTGTCAAGTTTCTACTATTTTTATTTTTAGTTCTCTAGACTTAAGACTAGACAAGATAATATCTAGCTTAGGAACTCCACTAGAATATTGCAAGACATTTTTAACAACAAGAAAGTCTTCATGCAGAGAGTTTAGCAAGATCATAGCTTGCTTGAATCATCTAATTCATGTTCAGTCCCTTTTAAATTTTGGTTTAATCTAAAGAATTCATCTAGGTTTTCATCCAGTGACTTAGAGGGATCCATTCTAAAAGAGAATAAAGAACATTTGACTAGAATAAGCCACAATTTTAGATGCATACAAGGATTGAAGTTTATTCCATAACTCCAGTGGATCTTCATTTCTATGTACTTTTCTAAGTACTGAATCTGCTAATTTTAGAATTATGAGATTGTAACCTTCTTCTTTTATTTATTCAGCCCTAGGCTTTGCAGCCTCGAGCCACTTAGTTTCATCTTTGTATAAGGAATAATGTACCTTGTTGTGAGACAACAAGATTTTCATCCTTTTACTCCAACTATTGAAGTCCCACTTTCCATCAAACAGGTTAATTTCTATTATGCTAGTCATTATAGTTGTGTTTCTAGGTGTTTTTTTTCCTACGGAGCAGCACTTTAGTGGGTGCAAATTAGACTAGTAAAATATTTCACAGATCAACACGTAGGTGGCTACAAGCCAAAGCAATAGAATGTCTCATAGGACAACAAGTAGGTGGCTACGAGCCAAAGCAATAAAATGTCTCACAGAAAAACAAGTAGGTGGCTACGAGCCAAAGCAATAAAATTTTCAGTAACCCAACGTAGCAGTTCTACTAATTATTCAGAATGAATAAAAGGGATTGTTACCTAGCCTAATAATGTTAGGTTATACAACTCCTCGTTTAGCCTTTAGTTTTCAAGCTACCAGTTGTTAGTACCAAGGATCCTTTCGACTTAGCGTTGAATATGAGATTTCACTGTTACCCTGCTCTGATACCACTCGTTGAAACGGATCTTAGATATTATAGTGATCAAATCACAAATAAAATCATTAACTTCTTGTAAAAATTAATTGAAAATGCAAAAAATAAAACGACACCGGATCTAAGTCTTGTGGTTCACCGGCTCCTTAGATACTGGTTACCTCCATGTTGAGCCTCAGAAAGAGTGCTCACTGCTCTGTTATTGAAGGGATTCTCCAAACAATGAAGGATTTTACAAGGACTTTCAAGAATATCAGAAGGAACAAAGCAAGAATCCTCAGATTCACTATAACCTGAGGGTTTACAGTTCGTGGACCTCTGTCCAACAAAAAACAAAAGATCTAAAACAACTTAATCCGTGCAATACAGACTAATTTGGTGTGTGAAATTGAAATGGTGAGAAACTACGAGGATTTTAAAACCAGAAAACACATGAATTAACCGAATCGCTCCAAATTGCCATTGAAACGCAGCAGCGTTTCGAGAAAATTTTTTGTCGATTGACCTCTTCAAAGTGGTCGATGCAGAGTATCGATGCGTCACTTGGAAGCTTTCAATGTGGACCGTTGGATTTGACAAAATGAAGACGGTAGAGATTGTGCTACCTCATGAGTGGATTTTCGAGGCACTGCAGGAAGATGGCCGTAGGATTTGTTTGATCCAACGGTCGAAATGCATGACTTGTACAAATATTACAAATCAATTTTACAAGGGTAATTCGGATTTTTCACACATTAAGTAAGGGGCAGAAGAGGTTTTTTCACAATTCTCATAATATATATTGTTAAGTTGTAGTAAGCAAAATTTTAATGGTTAAACATGTAATTTTTCAGGTTGGAACTCTAATAAAGATTAAAGAAGACCATACAAAAAGTTTGCTTTTTGCTAGGAGTGTCTGTCGATTGTCGGTATTGTCGGATAACCGACACCGAAACCACCTACGCCACCAAAAACTGACGGTGGTCGGTGATAGAGGATATTTCTGGTTCTGATAAATTATAGGTGGCGCTATAAGGTTTGTAACCTGCCAACAGTCGAGTCGAGTCAGCTCCTCGCCTAGCGGTCACCGTCGCCCCTCTAGGTTTTTCTCCTTGTCCTCAACTTGTCTTCGCTCCTCGTCCTTAGCATTCAAGTATTTGTTGATAGAACTTTCAACTTTAATTACTTCAATTTTGATTACGGTTTACCCACTTTCTATGGCGATCGCTGGTCGATTTGAATTTAGACTTTCGGGTTGAGCCGTTTATTGCTTAAATTTAGGATAGGGGTTACATTTATGATTTAGTGGTTGATTTTTAGGTTTGCTGATTTAGGATTGAATTTAGGGTTTAGGGCCTTGATTTGTGGCTTACTAAGTATGGATTATCAGTAAACTTTAAAGCTTCCTTCTTTAGACTTGGATGATTGAGCCGTTTATGGTGTACTAATTACGGATTATCATTATCCATGTTTTTCTTGACTTGAGTTTTACTAACATTATTCTCCCTAGCAGAGATTCTGTAAACCGATTTGGAGTCTCTTAGAGGTCAATACTCGATTTTTTTTTACGGTTCGAATGCAAAACCTTGTTTAATTTATGGTGTTGTAACAAGAGATTTAGTTCGCATAAACTCTTATGCTATCATAATTATTTTGTATCCATTACAGGTGGTATCAAAAAAGTTAGGTTGATCTGCATACTTGTGTTAACTCGTGCACAATTTCAGGTTACTTTCATTCATTTTGTTCTTGTTGGAGAAGATTCCAAACACAAAAATAACAAAACAATTAAAGTAAATAAGAATTATCTCCAATGGTTCTCTTTCAAAATCTTCAACATATTCAAAGGCCAAGGATCTCACAATCGTACGAAGCTTCATCTCCCAAAGAACCAACCAGGATAAAGAATTTATCAGACTCGACAACCGTGTGACCTTGGACGTATATATTTAACTTTACCTATTATTGAGCAGACCCTACACAACTTAACTTTTTGGCCATAGGTAAGTGGTATTGGATTTGAGCCCAATTCATTCAATCTCACAAACTCATATTCTTGATCAACCAAATTAAGTGGAAGTCCATAAAACAAAACAAGCTTTAAAATAACTATTTTATAAAGATACAATCTTCCTCCTGATTTTATTTTTAAGGATAATACCCGAGTATACCAATTACAAACCACACAGCTATCCCGGGTCTACATAGTTTGCTTTCAATATGCCATGGTTGGGTATGACAAGAGATCTAACTGGATTCAACGATCAAATGATGCTTATTAGTGAACATCACACTTGTTATTATACCAACAATGGCTACCACGGCGTACTAAGGATCATGCTCCTACCATGTCCATAGGCTTAAGCGATTCAACTAATAGAAAAACCTTGTATCTTATAGATGTAGTCCATAAACCCATCAATAAATGCACACAAAGCATAAACCATATGAGACTAGGCCCCAGTTGTGACATGTGCGCACATATCAAATTCACTGAGAATAAATCACATATATCAAATACATAAATATATAAATGAATAAAAAATTCTCCCACTTATATTTAAATCACAAAACAACAAACCCCAAACCCCATATTATTCACATATTCAACAAATATAGAAATGCTTAAACATTTAGTAAATGAATTTACTAGATTTGCGGCAGAATGAACTTTCTTAATAATTATTTTTCTTTTTTGATATGAATTTAGTGAAACCTCCCTTCTACATGCTTAGCTTTAGAATGACGTTTTAGATTTCTCGATATGGCTATGGCAGCTGTGTTATCACACGAAATCCAAATAGGATGTTCCACACATAGAACTATAAGCAATTCAATCATAAATCTTCTCAAGTACACTGCTTCTTTCCCTGCATGATTCATAGCAACATATTCAGTTTCGATGACAGATTGAGCAACAATATCTTGTTTCTTGCTTTGCCATGAAATAGTAGCCCCACAAAACATAAAGATAAACTTGAAGTAGATTTTCCGGTATCAACTATCAACACAACCCTAATAATTTGAATCGAAATAATCCTAAATATCCAAGGAGTTTGTCTGATAAGAAAGTGCATAAGACTTGGTATGTTTAAGATATTTTGGAACCCACTTCACAGCTTACCAATGAGCATGTCCAAGGTTTGACTGAAATCGACTAAGCAAATTCAATGCATAAGCAAGATCAGGTCTAATACAAGTCATAACCTACATCAAGTTACCCACAACAGAAGCATAAGGATATTTCTCAGGATCAAGACAACGTGAATAAGACTTTAGGCATTGCTCCTTGCTCAATTTGATACAAGAATTATATGGAATCTTTCCTTCTATGCACATTGTCATATTAAACTTCTCAAGTTAGAAGTAATATAACTATCCTGTAACAATGAAATCTTTCGTGCAACTCTATCACGAACGATTTTAATCCCAAGGATAAAAGAAGTTTCTCCCAAGTCTTTCATTTCAAATACAGAGAATAACCACTTCTTTGTCTCAATCAATAGATTATTGTTGTTTCCAGCTAGAAGAATATCATTAACATTTAATGTTTAGAACATAATATATTCTCCCACTTTCTTAACACAAACGCAAGACTTTGGTGAATTTTGAATAAAACCAGAAACAATAATTTTTTCATGAAATTTTATATTCTATTGTCGATAGACTTGTTTCAAACCATAGAGAGAGATATTTAGTTTACATACCTTGCTTTCACTTTCTTAAACCAGAAAACCTTCTGGTTGCTACATATAGATATCTTCTTCAAGTTCACCATTCAAGAAAGTTCTCTTCACATTCATTTGATATAACTCAAAATTAAAGTATGCAACTAAAGCAAGTATGACTCTTATTGATTGGATGCGTGCAATAGGAGAAAATGTTTCAGCATAATCAATTCCATGTGTTTGATTGTATCATTTTGCAATTAAGCGAGCCTTATACTTTTCAACAATACCTCTGGAATTTTTCTTCCTCTTGAATATTCATTTGCAACCAATTACATGAGCATCTGTAGGAAGATCAACTAAAGTCCACACATTGTTTTTACGAAGAGAATGAAGTTCCTCATGCATAACTTCTAACCATTACTTCTTATCATTATCTGTTACAGCCTCTGAAAAAGTATTTGGATCATGCATATCTTCATTTAATTTAAGGATTTCACAAATTTCACCATTATAAACATAACATTAAGAACTAATAGGACAATTAGTAACTGTTAAGCTCTTTCTAGTGGCTTCAGGATATTCTTTCCTTTTTCTATAAATTGCGTTTGACTCAGTAGGTTGCTCTAAAGAGGGCGGCAAATCCTTAACAGTTTGATTCTCATTAATTTCCTCAAGCAAATTCTTTTCTCCTTCCAAATTCTCAAAGTCGAATTTATTTTCTAATAACTTGACATTGCGACTTTCTACTACTACCTTAGCAACAGGGTCATATAACTTGTAACCCTTAGACCAATCAGGATATCCAATGAGAAAACATCTTCTAGTTTTGGAACTTAGTTTATCTCTTGAAG
>JAOWBN010197503.1:0-15082 GCA_028565015.1 Pinguicula moranensis
AGTTTCTCAGCCTGATTCGATTTCACCTTATTGGAGAAATATTTGGTCTCTTTCCTCCGCAGAATGGTTGAATGGTAGGATCTCTTTGATGGTGAAGAATGGCTCAAAAACTTTATTTTGGCGCTACAATTTGTTAAAAGATAAATGTCTTGCATTGAGGTTCAGTAAGCTTTATCGTTTAAGCACTCAGAAGAATGCAACAATGGCAGAAGTTTCATGTGTTGTCCGGGAAGCAGATTATGGAATCTCAATTTCAACCGAGCTCTCATATCATGGGAGTCTATTCTACTAGATGAATTGATGCAAATTATCTCTAATGCACTAATCTGGGAAACTTATGAGGATTATTAGGCATGGCAGGCGGATCCTAGTGGCCTCTATTCAGTGGCAAGGCTTAAACAATCAAACACAAGCTGCTGAAGAAAGGAAACTTTTGGGAAAAATCTTTGGGCGCATCCCACCAAGAAGGATCCAGTTTTTTTGCTGGAGAGTACTACAGCAGCGCATCCCTACTATTGATAATCTCACCAATCATGGATTAAACATTGCAAGGAATGCTCAGTTATGCAGCCTATGTGCACACTCAATTGAAACAACATCTCATCTATTTTTAGAGTGTGTCAATGCTCGGGAGTTATGGGAGGAAGTTTATAATTGGTTTGGCTAAAGGCATCAAACCCAACATGGGATCACTGCCCACTTTACTTATCATATGAGTCGCTGCAGAAGTGCTACTGGAAAACACTTGTGGAACGCATTCTGGCAAGCAACGATCTGGTGTCTATGGAAGGAATGCAATGTCATTCGTTTTGATGCCGAAGGTAACTCGTCATCGAATATTGAATGGATACAACTCAATCTATGGTACTGGTTGATAACACAAATTGAATTATAGCGGCTCTACTATCCATGATTGGATTAGGTATCTGTGCTTGTGCTCTCTTTGTAGCCTGAATATATTTGGTGATGTATGCATATGAAGGTTGTAATCAGAGGTTGCATGTAGCTTTCGGTCAGTTGATAATTCAGTTTGTAGTCACCTGGTACACTGGTTTTGCTTTTAATATAATGTTTTCTTACAAAAAAAAAAAAAACAGTCCCATAAGTAAAATATCATTCCATAGCCACTGACGGTAATGAAATATTTGTGTAACATTACATTTTATATTAAACGTTGATATGAAAACCACAATGAAAAACAGCTACGAATCCGACAAGTTAAAGTCGTGGAAACTTCAAAAGAGTGTTTTGTCATAATCTTATGCTCTTCTCATCATGATGGTCTAATTGGTATCCTTGTCAGCAGCAATTCCATTTGTATTCTTGTCCACCACTACTGGCAGCTGAGTTTCTTTGGAGAATGAGTCAGATGAAGATTCCTCTTTGCTTTTGCCCCAAACCACTGAGTAGAGACCAAATACGATGATCACTGCTCCAATCAAGCTGAAAATACAAAAAGAAGCAGGGAAAAAGTTTAGTTAACTCGAGCTGCTTTTCACTACTGAATCTCTTTGTCCATGAAAGTACGCATGGCATACCTTCCAAGATGGATTTGTTCTGCTAAAATTAGAGACCCCAGTATGGCAGTGATGATCATACTCAATGGACTAAAAGCTGTGACAAACACTGGCCCTCTAGCCTTGTTCACTACACTTTGCAAGTAATAGGCAATTCCTGAGCAAATGATACCCTGAAAATCAAGACCATAGAAATTGTTAATCACCAAGAATTTATCTAGATTGATTGTGAACGAATGGTGTTTACTCACAGAATAAGCAGCAGCCAAAAATCTCAAATCAAATCCTATAGCCCAAGCACTCTTACTCCTCTCCATTGCAACAGCCACCACTCCACCTTCCAAAGTTCCCAGAATACATATTAAAGATGCTAAGGAGAGCTCTGCTGGATAATCCTTCAACGTATTTTTCTGTTCAAATGAAGAAGAATGTTGTGAATATTGATAGTAATAAGATTCATGGTGTTGATGTATGGAGTCTATATCATCCGGTTCACAGCTTCCGTCGAATTTTGAAGAGTATTAGTTGAGGGACAGTTACGTCATTTTGCAAAACCCTATTAATACTCTTATTCTATTGTACTCTGTAATTCAAAAAAATCCTAACAACCGTGGAAGTAACTAATTTGGATGAACCACGTAAATGTGTGTTTTCATTTTGTTTTCGCAATTATCTTTGATCGTGTATGTTGTTCGATCCTAAAACATGGATGGATCCTGAAAACAGGTATAGAATAGACAAAAAATCAGTTTTTGAATGGGGGGCAGTAGTGGCTACTTACTTGCAAGATGAAGAAAGCTGCCCAACCCACAATAGACGACAGCATCATGAGTGTTCCGGTTACCCACTGGTGCCCTGCGGCAGCTTCTCCGGCTGCATTTTGGCCGCCGTGAGGGTGCGGCAAGAAATCCACCAGTGGGCCTCTGTAGAGTGTCATCACCATTGCACCGGAGACGGTTACTAGAGTACCAACCACTTTAGCCAAACTAGCGATCCTTTTCAGGTTCACAGTTTCCATCCTGAGGAGAAGAAATCAATTAAATATTTCACCTTCTCTTCTCTTAACTAATTTACACATGTTATGTTTCACTTACCTGAAAATGAAAGCCAATATAAAAGTTATGGCTGGGAGAACATTAACTGAAGCAGCTGCAAAGGTTGCAGATGTATACTGGATTGCAACAGTGTACAAGTTCTGGTCCAGCACAGGCCTGAAATCATGCAAGTAACCTGATTAGAAACAACCACAGAGCCAGGATTCATCATAGAGCAAGCATAGAATTGTCTTTTTTTCATGGCCTTACTCCAAGAAACCCAGCAGCACTATCTTGAAAAATATCCATTTTGTCATCTTAGGCCTTATTTTCCTGCAAACGAAAACCACAGCAACAAATTCAGCAAACAAATTCCCACTTCACAAAACCAATGCACGAATGAAGGAAGGACCATCATACTTCTCCATGAAGTAAGCAAACGGAGAGAATAGCAACGACGCAATTGCATGTCGATACACCACAAACACCCAATGGCTGAATCCTTTCTTGAATGAGAGGAGGATCACAATATGCATTCCTGCATATCCAAACTGAAGGGATATCATAGCAAGATAAGGCTTCATCTTCTCCCACAGACTCTGCTCGGCCATTGTCTTATTGTTTGTTTCCTTCTTCTGTGTTGTGCTGTTTTGCATGAACAATTGGGATGCTCAGAAACGCCATTGTTTGAGGTCTTTATATACAAGGAAAAAGGATGAGGATCGGGGAGAGGAAGCCAAAATTATTTTGAACATAATACTTAGTGGGAGGTTTGCTTTTTAGAGGCTTTTAGATTCCTTATCCCATCAACCAAAAGTAGAAGGATTCATTATTGCAGAACAAACAAGAATCGAGGGGATTACCGATTATGGATATAAAAAGGGGTTATTTTTATTTATTTTTTTGGGAAGAAACTGGTTAAGGTTTTATTATGTATTGTTTATTAGAAATGTGGGTTTGATTTATCTTATCTGCTCAATGTTTATATGGTTTAGTGGTGCGTCATAATGCAACAAGTATGTTTTGGGATGAACCTTTTTTCCTTATTAGGGAAATTTGGGAGGGTGGTGGACCACCCCCTCCAATTATTTTTTGATAAGAAAGAAAAAGTTCTGATTATTTTTTCTCTTATTTTTGGGAGTCAACATGTAAAAAAATCAAATTTATTGATAATTAAGGCTTATGCATAGCTAATGAAATTTACTTTTTATTTGATTGTGCTCACTATTTTCTCTTGATTGAGTTTATCTATTTTTTTTTATAGGGTTGGATACTACAAATAAAGTAAAATTTATTTACATAAAAAAGTAGAAAACCGAAACCAAATCCGAACCAAACCGTATCTGAATCTTCGATCTAATTCAATTTTGATTTTGGTTATTAATTTTTAAAATCAAATCCGAAAAAAAAAATATCCGGCGCGCCAAACCCTAGTTACTTTTATGTCTATATGAATCAACACTTTGCTCGATAATGGGCTACAAGATGATTAGCTACTGTTTTTTTGTGAGATTGCTTTTTAGTGTAGGATTAGTGGGCGTTAATCACGTTTAGCAATGCATTTATGTAATATGTTAGTACGAGTTTTCACAGTTTGTCAAAGTAAACAATAAATGCTTATTCTCTCTCTCGACTCTCTCTCTATATACAATATTGTATTCGGAGTTGATACGCATTCGGTCCATTTAACTTATATGTTTTGAAAATGACATAATTTTGAAATTATGGGATATTTTCACTTATTTAGAAAATCATACGGGTCAAATAAGAAGGGATAAATTACTCGTTTGGTAAACCAGTAAAACAGGGGCGGAGTCCGAAAAATAAATTTGAAGGACCAAAAAACATTGACAAATATTTGGGGAGATCAAAAATAATTTTGAAATAAAATTGCATGTAAAAATATAAATATTTTTTTTTGGGAAATTCTCGGGGATCCATGCCCCCGCCCCCCTCCCTTGGCCACCGTAGTAAAATATGTTTGGGTACATTGCTAAGAACTTCTATTTTTTTTTTATCTTAGGTTCTATATGGAGTCTTAGATTGGTTTTGATTTTTAGCTAATAAAAGCAAAGTTGCTTTTCAAACGTATCGTTTTCGTCTAAAAGTGTGCTTCACGTATTGCATGCATGAATCAGAGAACACCACATCTGAATAATATTTTAGATAAAAAGTGATGCGACTAAATAAATATAAATAAAAATATGTTGATAAAAAAGAAGGTTTCATAACGATGTCGTTTCCGTCGGAGTTGTGATGATGAGTCAGGAGATAAGGATATTCCTTTATTCTTCTTCTTCGTTGCTTCTGTTCTGTGTTGCGTAGGGGGAATTAGCTATGCATCATATACTTTTTAGGGGCCTTTGGTTAAAGCAATGTTATGACAAGGACGCTTTTAATTTCATTCGTGAGTGTACAAACCACGATTACTTTGAACTGTCAAATCTGGCGTAACGTGATGAATAGAAAGTAGGGCTAGATTTGTCTCAGAATTGGACACATAATTATAATCGAATGTGCATGGGATACGATAAAATTATACTCGTACTAATTTGTTTTTTTTATGAAATTAGGTTACACCCATCTTATAAGTTGACCCTAATGGATTAGGTTTGATAAATCTCAATAAGTAGAACGTATAATGGATAATGGGTTTTTATGGGTAAAAAGTCTGATCCCTTCAAGTTCGAGCCATAGCTCCCAAAACACTAACCCCTTTGGAATAATGCCACTGCTATATTTGACGCCAGGATCTCTTGCGGCAAAGAAAAACGAAACATTTGAGCACCCTGAATTTGGTACCGAACTCCTCCTTCAAGCTCGGGGAACATTCTCGTATGATTAGGGTTGTACTTGAAATGGAGGAGGTACAGGAGGAGCAGCAGAAGAAGACTGGTTCTCAAGGAGACTAGGATACCCTGCAAAACCCACAATCTCAGGCCAACATCACCTAAGACTCCTCACCTCCCTGTGTGGATCAGATGAACGCAAGGACAATGAACTATATAATAAAAGCTCAACTCCAGGGCCCAACCAACTAACTACATTACTGGGACGCATTAATACAATCATGTTAAGGGGAACATAAGCTAAGTCTCTACAAATAAGGTACAATATCCTGCTAAGGCGATTAGTTATCTAGGCTAATTGACCTTTTATTTAATAAAAATTTAATTACCGCAAAAACAGGCTTTTATGGATTTTGAGATCAATGGAATGACATCCACCTACAAATTAACGTGGAAGTAAATCCAATGTTGCTAATTGGATTGCACGTGTCAATTATTAATTGGAAATAATGAATACTTTTGGTTCCTGTGCAGAATAATCATGGACGCAACGCAACTGGTTCGGATAATCCATGTGTTTTTTTTAAATAAAGCACTTTAATAGATAATTTTAAAAATATTCGTAAGAAGTGATAATAAATAAAGAAAATCGAAGAAGTAATATTTATATAATTATTTAAAAATAACTTTGTATATAAAAATTAAAGGAACAAATGTTTTGGATCAGTATATCTTAAAATTAAAGGAATGAGTTTTAAGTAAATTTCTCATTGATTGATATAAAATCATTTTTTAATATTTATTTTAAGCTAAAAATTATATTCAATTAATAAATTGTATTGATGGATATATTTTTTTTTTTTTGCCCGAAAGAAAGGTCATTTTATTACTTTTGGACAACTCCTGTCCCTTCTTTGGTTACAGCTTGAGAAGGGGGAGTTTCTCCACCTCCTTAAAACCTACCCCGGCAAACCTTGGGCTAGGAAAATCCGGGAGTAGGAAAGAGTGTGGCAGAATCAACCCCTTTTTACAAATGAAATCAAAATACATGAATATCAGCTTTGTATGTCCTTGTTTATCGTGGCTTGGATACTTGTTGGGAGGGACACCATTGAAGAGAAGAAGAATTCACCTACGGCTGCTCCCAGCACTGTTAGTTCCAATGCTGCTTTATTTCCAGACTTTGTGCATTGAGCGATCGAAGAGTGTCTGTGTAGTGCCATTTGCTCTTTGATGCGCTTCACCTGCTGTCGAATTCTCCATCTGCAGTCTATGGATCCTTGAATGCTGTGCAGGAGCTGCGAGCATGGAGTCTCAATATCCAGTTCTGTAAGACCGAGGAGGGTGCATTGTTGAAGTCCGATGAGTAAGATGTCGGCCTCTGATTCTACCCGTGTGTCACTTGAGAGATGTGTGGCAAAAGCCAACAGTAACTTCCCTTGGGCGTCTCTGATTATTCCTCCTCCAACCGGGCGTCCCGTGGCTCGTGTGACAGCAGTGTTCATTTTGAAACCTGTATGTGGTGGTGACCATTTTTGTTTGATTTTTGCTTTTGTTTTGTTTGGTGCCAGGAGCTTTATGTTTAATTTTTCCAGGGGCCGTATTTCTGTTTGTTTTTTTGGTTTGTGCAGCTTTTTGCCCGAGGATATGTCCATTATTAGATCTTTAACCGCATTGATAGTTACATCTGCAGATATTTGTGTTTCTTGGTATCGGTGTGAGCATCTGTTTTTCCAAATTTCCCAGCAGATTATTGGTGGTATCAGCTTTTGTATGAATCTCGTTGTTTTTTCTGATGATACCGGCTTCCATTTGGAGAGCCTTTCTTCTATTGTTTGTGATGTTTTCGGGATATTATATAGATCATCAAAGTAATCCCATATTTTGGTTGCTAATTCCCCTTGAGCAAATAGGTGTTGTGAGGTCTCCTCTTTTGGGTTTGTCGAGCAGCAGGAGCATTTGGAGACCATATATATTCCTCTTTTTTTAATGTTTTCATCCACGGGGGCTATGTTATTTATTATTCTCCACATGTGAAAGCTTATACCCGCTAGTATACATACTGGAAAATTCACCACGGGGACTCGAGGTGACTAGACCTAAGCTATCAAAACACTAGTGTCTATCTAAAGAAAATGCAAAAAGAAAGCAAGTAAAGATTGGTTTGATTGATTGTTCACTAAATTATGTAAAGGTGAAAACTATCTAACAAAGGAAAAAAACTACTCAAGGAAGAAACTAATGAATGGAAGGTGTGTGGGATATAGTTTCATTGGCTTACACTATGTCTCGATTCGGTGTTTAAACATGCAAATCTAGTGGGATTCGTTTGATGTCGGGAGTCCCTAGTTGGTGATTAGTGTTTCATCCTCAAAGGCTACGCAAATATGTTTGATGACGGGAGTCCACAAGCTTCCCGCAATCACTTCTGTTAAGAACCTACATAGATGTTGTTAACTTAGATACTTATTTACTAGGACTACTTGAAGCCGGTTTTAGCTCGTTGATCCTTCACATTTCCTAAATTAATAATGTTTCCCTAAGGATGTGATCAATCTATGCATGGGGAACAATAGTAAATAAATGGGGAGAGCAATAAACAAGACTTAATCCCAACTTTACATTAAGAGTAAATTGAATACCAAAGCATTCATAACTGCAAACAAAACCCACTAAATAGCCATGAAAGTAATTTAGCTACTCATATTCAAAAGAAAAGTAATAAATTCAGCAATTACAATCCTTAAGGAAATCAGAAATAAAATATAAAGAAACCTCCCCTTTCAAGTGGGTCACCTGTAAAAGCATTGGAGAAGCACCCAAACCAATGCCAATTTTGAGGAGAAACTTTTTCATTTTCTTTAATTTCAACAATAAACTAGAAGTAAATGTTCTAAACCCTAGAGAGAATGAGGAGTAAAGAAGAGAGAGTCTAGACCTAAGATTGAAGTTTCCTCCGAAGGAGGACTTGCAATTATCGCTCAAAAGAGAGAGATATAGAAGTAGGGTTAAGGGGGTGGGGTGGAATGGCATTTCATGGTGTAAAAATCACTGGATTCCCACCCAGAATTGGTTCCAGGCGGGCACCTAGACCCTAGAATCCACTTCTCTGCACATGGTCCAACTTCAATATTTTTGGCATGGCTACAGGACTAACTAGAGTGTGTGTGATATACTGTTGGAAAGCCCTTGAAGTCTAGTGGCCCCAAGTTGGAGTTATGAGCATTACTTTTACATACATTGCTATATTTATGATGAGATTTCTGACAATAGATGTATGATAGTCTTTCAAGTCCTAGCCTTCCTCAGGAGAGCCGATTGTGCAAATATGTTCTCTATTTTGAACCCTTTTTAAGGCTCATCAAACACCACATATAAGATATGGTATCGTAGACTCCGTTAATCAGGTTCTAAATTTGTAAATGCTTTTTGCCTTTTTTTTTGCCTCTGTATCTTTCTCTTTGCATGGTATTCTATTTCAGGTATAAGTAACACGACTTAAGGGAATAATTACTAACCGATATTTCCTTTTGTACTACTTTGTTTTATAAGCACAAGAAGGGGAAGTGGATGATGAAATAAAGGAGCTTTTCAAGATTGGAAGGAAAAAATGAAACATGAAAAAAGTGTTGCTAGTGGAGAAAGTTATGACTGAGCTTGAGGTTGTTGAAGAAGAAGATGCAGAACTCAACAAACTGGGAAAAGCTGGCATAAAAAAGTTGAAGAAGTTGTCTCTTCTTACGGATGTTCATTCAAAGTTAGTCTCTTCATTTTAACTTTAGGTTTCATGGGCTTATAGTGTATTGAACCAATTGAAGACTTGGCTTGAGGCCCTACCAGGTGGATGCTTACCAAGTATAAACGTTCGTGTTGTTGTTTTGAAGATCCCGAATGATGCATTAAATTTACTCCTACTTGATATACACTTGATAAATACCAATTTTTGGAATCCTAACTGCTAGAGATTGCTTGCAGCTTCCAATTGACCTGGAATAATTTGACCAAAAAGAACAGCTGAAAAAAGAGCGGCCTTGGAAAGGTCAGAGAAATGTTGGAGTTGTCAATACTAATACAACCATTCATCGAGTTATTTAACTGTTATGAGGTACTGGCCAATTAAAAGATTTCAGAATTGAATTGCTTGATTGTTCTTCTTTGTTTACATGGATACGTATAGGGATAGAAATTAATTCAGGTATGGTAAGAATCGTAATACATGATCCTTACCATTTACAAGGTATTTGACTTATTTACATCCCTTTAATTTAGCACTTTCCTAACACTCCCCATCAAATTGGATAGTCGGGTCTTCAATGCCCAATATGCACAGTGCTTCGTTGAATGCCTTACTTGGTATTGCTTTTGTCAGATTGTCTACAAGTTGGTCTTCAGATCTAACAAATGGTAGACGGATGATATCTGACTCTAGCTTCTCTTTAATGAAATGTTTGTCTACCTCTATGTGTTTGGTCCGGTCATGTTATACAAGGTTTCCTGAAACGCTGATTCCTGCTTTGTTGTCACATTTTAGGATGCATGGTCCTTTTATTTTGATGCTAGTTTCGGCAATGAGTTTCCTGAGTTGGAGGGGTTCTGTAATTCCTCGAGCAATCCCTCAAAATTCAGCTTCTGCACTAGACAGTGCTATCACCTTCTGCTTCTTGCTTTTCCACGTTACCAGGTTGCCTCCAACTAGTAGGAAATATCCAGATGTCGATCTTTGATCAATAGGACACCCTGCCCAGTCAGCATCAGTGTATCCTTGAATGTCAAGGTGTCCATTTGCCCTGAATACAATTCTTTTTACTGGCGTTCCTTTCAAATACCGCACTACCCTTAGGACTGCCTCCATATGATCTCCCTGACGATCATGCATAAACTGACTAATTACCTCCACTGCATGTGCTATGTCAGGACGAGTGTGTGATAAATATATCAACTTTACTACTACCGCTGGTATTGATTGCGATCATAGGTTCTCTAGTCCTATCCTGTGTCAGTTTCTGATTTGTAATCGTTGGAGTATCAGCTGGCTTGCAGTCCATTAATCTTGTCTCTTATAGTAAGTCAAGGATATGTTTTTTTCTGGGAGATAAAGATATAATCTCGATATCTTAATACCTCAATCCCCATAAAATATTTGAGCTTTCCTAGATCTTTCATCTCAAATTCTTTAAATAGATTTGTCCGGAGTTGTTCTATCTCCTCAGTGTCATCCCCTGTAATAATCATGTCGTCTACATATATAATAAGATACGTAATCAACCTATCATTTCTGTTGAGGAACAGTGTATGGTCCGAGTTACTCTGTTCACAACCATATTCTTCATTGCTTTTGTGAATTGCCTGAACTGGGCCCATGGAGATTGCTTCAACCCATATAGATCCTTCCTCGGTCTACATCCTTCTCCTTTCTTGAACTTTGTAATATACCTAGGTGGGGGTTCCATGTATACTTCTTCTTGCAGGTCACCGTGAAGGAAGGCATTCTTCACATCGAACTGGTTTAGTGGCCAATTCAAATTGGCAGTTATAGAGAAGAGAACTTTGATAGTGTCAATCTTTGCCTCTGGTGAAAAAGTATCGGCATAATCAACTCCGTATGTCTGTGTATAGCCTCTGGCCACCAGTCGTGCCTTGTATCGTTCAATGGTCCCATCTGCTCCATGCTTCACTGTGAATACCCATCGACACCCAACTGGTTTCTTTCTAGCCGGTAGTATACATTTGTCCCATGTGCTGTTGTTTTTCATGGGCTAGCATCTCATCCTCCATAGCCTGTCTCCATTCAGGTCGTCTATATGCCTCATCCACTGTACAAGGAATATCCTCAAAGTATAGTGACGTCATAAAGCTCTGTGCAGTGGTAGTCAATCAGCCTATAGTGGGGCTTGCCATGGGATATTTCGAAGCTCGTGATATATGTTTTGGCTCGTATTGCTTTGCTGGTATCCCATGAGAACTTCTAGGTGGCAACTCATACCGAACTGGGACCTAATAAGTAATTTGTTCAACGCCTATTTCAACACTTGTTTCCTCCTGCTCAAGGTGAGTTACATCAAAAACATCAATATTATGACAAATCGGATTGGTTACCTCAAGATTCCGGTCTAGTGAACTCATGGGTGTTGGTGGCTGAGCATGTTGGTCCCCATCAAGTATTGTGGCCACCATTGTGGGATAATGAGTCTGATTGAGCAACCAATCGAGGGGTATAAAAACATGTGGTTTGGTAGATAAGGCCTTTTTCGGAGAAGAAAGCTTTGAGATTGGAGTTGATAAATTCTCCTCCATTATCAGATCGAAAGATTTGGATGGGCCTGGAATTGGGTTAGAATCATAGTATATAAATATTGGAATTTATCGACCACACCAGACTTATTTTTCAAAAAATAAACTCATGTCATGCGTGTACAGTCATCAATAAATGTAAGGAAATACTTGAATATGCTAGTACTTGAGTTCGGGCCAGGGCCCCACACATCAGAAGGAATAAGGCTAAAATAGTAGGGACACGTGTATTGGTCACAGGATAATGTTGTCGATGACTTTTTGCAAGAATAAATGTTTCACAAGAAAAAACAGTCTGATGCTTAAATAAGTAAAGAAATAGGATTGTATGGTACCCATTGGATGGATGACCTGATCGACGGTGCCACAGCCAAGTCTCCCTGTCTGTCGTGCCTTGAGTACGTCCAGTGGTTCCTTGTCGAGCCACCCCATCTATGTAATAGAGACCTCCATGCTCAGTGTCAGCTCCCTTGACATCTGATATTCCTCCATTGGCTGTCTGAATATGGGTTTTCTTTGGGCCAGATGTTGTCACCAAGTCAGCCGTGTCATATGTCATGGTATTTGTTGCTCAACTATCAGTGAGCCATTGAGGGTCCTTCTGTGTACATGAAACATAGGCACAAGCAATATGATCAGGAGGATCTGGTGGTTCGGATCGTCGAAATCAAAACACCTGGGGGAAAAATATCTTGGATTTACGAAGTAATGGCATTCTGATAATTTTCTGTGCTCAGGAGGGCATTTCAGGAATTTGACGTTGCGGGGACTCTTCTAAAATATCCCAGAAGTTGTTGGCGGACGCTCGAATTTTCGAAAAGACTGAGGGTGTTTTTTGCAATTTCTCAAAACACGGATGGCATTCACATAAATCAGGGAAAACAAGGGGTAAAATGGTCATTTTGCCATGCAAATATGGGGTGTAATCGTCACTTCTACTCCTGAATTTTGACCGGCCGCCGCTTTCCATTGAGATTTAAATCTCACAGATCCGTGCATCCCTATGGAGAGTCCTCTAAATTTGTCGTTGCTCGTCTGTTCACCATCGTGTTTGGTGGCCTCCTTGAGGCCGCCCACGGTGGTTGCAGCTACAGAAATTTTCTATGGTTGCCGGTCGGGATACCCTACTCGCTTAAAGCATCTCTCTGTAGAGTGACCCTTCCCGCTTGCACTCGTCGCACCACAACTTACTCTTGTCGGATTCTGGATATCCAACGCGTTTGAAACAACGCTCGGTTGAATGGCCCGTCCATTTGCACTCCTCGCACCACAATTTGCTTCTGCTATTTCTCCGGACCAAGATGATGAGTTATAGCCGCCAGGGTGCGCCATTTTTTATCGAGACCGACTAGAGAAGTCGCTTCCCACCCCACTATTGGTTCCGTCACCACCGTCGCACGTTAGAATGTGTCGCCATATGGCTTCACGATGGAGTGCTGCGTACGCGGTTTCAACTGCCGATAAAGGTGTTGTTTTTAGTAGATCTCTCTTCACCAAGTCGTATTCCGTGTTGACCGTGCCAAGCAATTGGAACAACCTAGTCCCTTGGGTACGGCGGTGATGGATAGTTATGTCTTTTGTGCAAGACATCGGATTAGGTGTCACATCGATCGATCTCTCGCCATAATCTTTGTAGAGTACTGTAGATCTCTTCAAGCGATCCATCTCCCTGCTGCTTTTGATTAGCTTGAATTGTGAGATAAAAAATCTGCACGGCATCGGTCCACTATTAAATGTGGTATCCAATCCAATCCACATATCCTTTGCACTTGGATAATCGCCAAATCTGTTTATGAGATCCTTGTCCAGTGAATCCAGTAGCCATGAACATACTACGAGATAGTTGATCTCCCATTGTTGGTACTCCTCATCTTCTGGTTTTGGTGGTGGAGGGTTGCCCATCAATTGATGGAGGCGACCTCTGCCGCCAATTGCGACTTTCATCAGCCGCAACCAGAGTGAATAGTTGTGATCATTCAGCTTCACACTGATTGACATTGGTTGATTGGTTTCCCTTGGTTGGATATGTCGGATTAGTGTTGCTAGTTGAGATGAGAGTTCCACCGGGGATGGCTCCGTCCTGCTGGACTCTTAGTCCTATGGTCGGAATCTTTCTTGCCTGTGTTTGACATCTAACACTTCGGTAGATGATGAGCTTCAAATCTAAGTCCGATGACTAGAACTTTGCTCTGATACCATGTGAGCGGAATAGATTTCAGAATTGAATTGCTTGACTTTTCTTCTTCGTTTACATGGATGCATATAGGGATAGAAATTGATGTAGGTATGGTAAAGATCGTAATACATGATCCTTAATATTTACAAGGTATTTTTGACTTATTTCCATCCCTTTAATTTAGCACTTTCCTAACAGTTATTATGTTTCAGTCGAAGTCAGACGAGGAGAAGACATCTAACAGAAAACTAGCTAAAGAGCTGGTTGATAAATGGGTACTGAAGTTTTTCATTTTCTACTTACTACAACTAGTTGTTTTACTGCTTCAACATGAGATTTCAAAATAATCTTGGGCACTTTTAGTTATATTGTTCTAGAAGTTCCAATTTCATTGGGATTCTGCATGACAATTGGGTATAGATGACGAGAAAATAGCATGTCTAGTAACTTGACTTTCTTCATATTCAGAGTCGGCCAATATTCAATAAGAGCACAAGGTTTGAAGACATGAAGAACATGGACGAGGAAAGAGTCATGAGGAGGCCAGCAAAGTACCGCTCATTCTCAATGCATATACTGTTTGAATAAACCAATCCTCACTTACTGACTTAATTTCTTTGTCGAACTTCTACAGAGTAATGAATAAAGCCACAGGATTGGTGTCGCGTGATGATGACCTTGATTTA
The DNA here is from genome assembly GCA_028565015.1 of Pinguicula moranensis. NCBI lineage: Eukaryota > Viridiplantae > Streptophyta > Magnoliopsida > Lamiales > Lentibulariaceae > Pinguicula > Pinguicula moranensis. Next base: position 14,494 of record JAOWBN010197503.1, read on the forward strand.
GCTGAATTTTCACAGTGAGATACAGTTCATCATGGCTATTGGGTTCTCAGCTGGCCTAGCGTGACTTTACTATTTTCCCAATTGTTCCATGCATGTAACTCTTGTTTCATTGCCATTCTACAGGGGTTCAAAATCTGGGTAGTCATCGTCCAGACAGCAAACCACAAGGCCTGAAGCAATGTCGATGGATTTTGTGGTACGGCCTCAATCTAAGGTTGATCCTGAGGCTCTCCGTGCAAGGGCAAAACAAATGGCTCAAGATCAGCGCCGGGCAAAGGTTGGTCTTTCTTTGTCTTTTTGGAAACTCTTGTACTGTACCAATGTCTTACTTTTATTGCAATTATGGGTTTGATATGGTTAGAAGTTTTTGTCCTCTACTGTTGCTTGTATTCCTTGAATGCGCTTTATTTGAGTCCCTTTTTCTCTTTATTTATTTTATCACATATTGCAATAGCCTTCTTTTGCGGGCTGCGGCTGAAACTAGCCAATCAACAGCTTTCTTTGGGAGGTCAGGTCAATGCATTGCTTGCATTTGCAACTTCTGCTGGACGTTATTTAAACTTGATGCTGATTTTTTTTTTTTTTTTGG
>JAOWBN010197514.1:0-15080 GCA_028565015.1 Pinguicula moranensis
AAGCAATTCCTTGCAAACACTATTTTTTGACTTTTGTTGTAGTAAAGCATATTTTGCAAATACTCTCCCATTTTTTTATAAAGGCTCATTTTTCCAAAAGACCTTTTGAAAAGCAACTTCGCATAAGCACAAGAACTTGCAACTTCTTAAGGCTGATATTTTGTGGCTAAGTTATTCTCATTCTGTTTTAATCATAAGTATGACTTATCTTGTGTTTTGCTATCTCAGATTAGTAATTGTTAGAGAAAATGGAAAACCTAAGGATTATGGATTCTGTGAGTACAAGGATGAAGAGACAACTCTAATTGTTGGTCACAATCTTTAGGGTTATGAGTGTTGACTATAGAGCATCCAAGTATGGTAGTTATAAGTAAGGAAACATGTTAAAGGGAAATGATCAATTAAATGAATCATTTCCCTTATCTTCCTAAACTTACTATATCCGGATCTATATGCACCTATAAAGAATAGAGAATGTAAAACAAACAATATACAAGTTGAATAAGAAAAGTTGAGTTGTTCTTATTCAATACTCTCTACAATTCTCATGGTATCAGAGCAGTGTAAGATCCAAGGGATCGAACACTAATTCTCATCATCTACCAAGGGCTTTCCATCAATGGGAGACCCCTCAAACAACAATCAAACCCTGGCAGCATTAGAGGTGAGCCAAGCCTCGGGTAATTTGTCCACACAAATTGCCAATCTCCTCAAACACTTCAACCCTCCAGTTTGAAGCCAGAATATGGCTGTAAGCACGAAACTGAACAGTTTCAACTACCCACTTTGGTAACGGTTGATGCAAGTAGCAATTGGAGGACAATGGCGACTCAACCACATTACAGGGAAGCCTCCCCCCCACCCACCGAAGACAGCCTAGAATATCCCAAATGGCAGCAACAATATTTAAATGTGTGTACTTGAATTCTGGACAATATCGAATCTGATCTAGTTAATCAATATGCAGAATATCCTACGGCACGCAAACTTTGGAAGCACTAGCCACAACCTTTAGCAGTGGCTCTGATGGATTGCAAATCTTTGACCTAACTGTCAAAGTTGAAAACTACAACAAGAAAGAGGAACATTGGAGAGTCTTTATGGTGATTTTCAGAAGATTTGGTGAAGCATCGATAGACGTCAGTCTACCCCCATGAAGCATGCCGAAGACATCACAATTTTCAATCGGCTCCATTAGGAGACACGGTTATTCCAACTTCTCGCTGGAATCAATGATGAATATGACACCATCCGTAGGGTTTATTGAAAGTAGAATCTTTACCCTCAATCGAAGCTGCATATGCTTCTCTCCGCTGTGAGACGGCACGCCTGGAGATCTTACATCCGACGACTAAGCACAACAATGTCGAACCATCATCGGGATTGGGCAACAGGCTGATTTCATGGGCTCAGTCAGATCCACCAAAGAAATTGGTGAAATCATCATCCCGCAAGGAGGTAGTCGACAAATCGAAGCTATATTGCAACGATTGCAAGAGATATGGACATTCGACCGAGGGATGCTTCTACAACATTGGATTCCCATACTATTTTTTAAGAAAAAGGAGAGGAAAAGGACTACCGAAGCTTCTTTTGGTGGGAATCTTGGCAGCTCCAGCAAACCTCGTGGTGAGCGGTGGATGAAAATCACGACGGTATGAGAGAGAGGGAGAAACCCTCAAAAACTTTTTTATATTCTAACGATTATTTGTAGATTAGTCCTGGAATTTCATCAAGTTTCGCATATGGTTCCCCGTATTTGGTGTCTTATCAGATACAACCACAAAAGTCTCGAAAACCTCAAAAACAGCTCATTTTGCTATCAAAACTTCAAGTACACCCACAAAACTTTCCAGTATTTATGAAATAGTCCTCCAACCTCCAAACACAACAAAACAACCCCACAAAATCGAAAAAATAGCCTTACAGCCCCCTGATCGGAAAAAAAAAATACTAAAACAGTCTCCAAATTCAGAATCCCAGATTTTTTCCTTAGGCTGTTTTGACATAGATCCGGGATTTGCCTGCTCTGTTTGGGACCTATCGACCCAAGAAAAACAGCCGTAATTATTTGATTGTGGTGCCACCAACACAATGGCTAATGACTGGTCAGACCTAGTCACGACCACGACACCTCAAAAACACCAGATTAAGACAGCTAATGAAAGCATGACACCAGTTGCAGGAGCTGGCACCATTGAGATATCCCCTACTCTGAAATTACCTAATTGTTTATATGTGTCATGCAAGTTGCTTTCCATTAGACGTGTTACAAAAACATTAAATTGTACTACTCTCATGCATCCCATTTTTTCATTTACTATAGGATATCCTAACGAGAGCAAGTATTGGGCGTGACACTGAACGTGGGGGCTTGTATTATGTTGATGATGTGGCTCGGCAAGGGACTGCTATGCCGGCTTATGGGAATATTGACAGAAAAGCATGGTTATGGCATCGTTGCTTAGGACATCCATCAACTGGTTACCTAAAACTTCTATTTCCTCAATTTTTTTTAAACAACCAAATAAATTCTCTTGTGAGACATGTTTTCTAGCTAAGAATAATGACATCCCTACTCTTTGAATAATATTCGTGCTGAACACATGTTTTCCCTAGTTCATTCTAATGTGTGGGATTCTGTCTCGGGTTTCGAGAATAGTCCTTTTTTATATTTATTGCTATTTATTGATGACTGCACTCGCATAACTTGTGTTTACTTTATGCATCGCAAATATGAGGTCTTTAGAAAATTTGTTGCATTTCATGCTATGGTTGAAAAACTTATTTCACACCAAAAAATCCAAGTTCTTCGTATTGATAGCGGGAGGAGTATGTCAATAAAACCATGTTTCAGTTTTGTAGCATTCAAGGTCTTATCCATCAAACCACATGCTTTCATACACCTCAGTAGAATGGGGTCGTTGAATGAAAGAACATGATTATCCTTGAAATAACCCGGGCTCTTATGCCTGAGTCCAAAGTTCCACGATCCTTCTGGACAGAGGCCATTTCCACAGTCATTTATCTCCTAAATCACCTACCCACCAAAATTCTTAACTTATAAACTCCAATCCAGGTCTTATCCCAACAGATACAATTTCTACCACCACTCACATTACCCACCTTGTGTCTTCGGGTGATCAGTGTTTGTTCATATTCCACAACCTAACCGTACAAAACTGGAACCTTGTCCAGTCAAATGTATTTTTGTAGGCTACAGGATTAACAAAAGGGGGTATCAATGCTTTGATCCACTCAACCAGCATCTATACACCACCATGTACTGTGATTTCCTTGAGACCGAGTATAACTTTCCCACCCAATCCAATGATAAGGGAAAGAGAATTATGAGGGAATCTCTGGATTGGCTGATCAGTACAAACACCCTGTCCACAGACCCAGTTGAGTCCGAGCTGGCCACAAAAAGCATAGAATAAGACCCTACGCAAGTCAATACACCACCCTCGCCTGATGTTTCTGAGGTAAGTCTCTCTGAACTAGAACTCTATATACAATCTTCTAGTGCAGTTCACCGTGATCTTGAAAATGTAGCATTGGAGCCAAAATCAGGGTCACAGAATAGATATGCGCCACCTTCCAAAAGCACGTGAGGAATACCTCCAAAGAGATATATACCGGAGTATGAGCCACGAGCATATATGGTCAAAGGGAAGAAATTCTTGTAGACCTACCAAAAAATGTCCAGGAAGCTCTACAAAAAAAAGGAATGGTAGCAAGCAATGAAAGATGAAATGATGGCCCTGGAGAAAATGGAACTTGGGAAAAGAGCAGGTTGCCAGCTGGAAAGCAACTGGTAGGATGCATATGAGTCTTCATAGTGAAATACAATGCAGATGGCACAATAGAACAACACAAGGCTAGATTAGTAGCAAAATGTTATATTCAAACATATGGGATTGATTACTCGAAAACTTTCTATCCGATTGCAAAACATGATACTATTTGTGTATTATTTTCAATTGCAGCCAATCTGGACTGGCTACTGCACCGGTTCAACATAAAAAAATGCCTTCTTACATGGGGACCTTGAGGAAGAAATATACATGAGAACCACACCTGGGTTCTTAAATGAATTTCAGGATCATGAGGTATGTCGGTCGAAGAAAGCTCTATATGGGCTAAAGCAATTTCCACAAGTATGGTTTGAAAGATTTACCTCCGTGATAAAGAGATATGGATACAAACAAAGTAACTCAGATCACACATTATTTTCGATACCCAAAGGGAGAGATGATTACTTGTTTGGTTATATATGTTGATGATATGATAATCACAGGAAAAAATATAGAGGAAATGGCAAAACTAAAAAGGAACTTATTCAAGGAGTTCGAGATGAAAAACATAGGAGAACTAAAGTACTTTCTTGGTATTGAAGTTCAGAGGACCAAAAGAGGGATATTTATCTCACAAAAAAGATATATACTTGACCTATTAGCCATGGTAGGATTACATGACTGCAAGCCAGCGGAGACTCCGACAGTTGTTAACCTCAAGTTGGAAATGATAGAAGGAGCACCATCAGTAGACAGAGAACACTACCCATGGCTAGTCTAAAAACTCATCTATTTATTTCATACTCGACTTGATATAACCTATGCAGTAAGAGTTATCATTCAGTTCATGCACAATCCACAAATGGAACATATGGAGGCATTGTTGAGAGTGGTTCAAAGGATCCCTTGGTAGAGGAATCTATTTCACCAAAAATAGCAATCTTGACATACATGGTTCCACCGCCATAGATTGGGCCAGAAACTTAGTAGATCAAAAATCTACTGCCGGTTACTTTTTGTTTGTTGGGGAAAATCTGGTGTCATGGAGAAGCAAGACGCAAAAAGTTGTTGCCCTCTCCAGTGCAAAAGCAGAATTTCGAGGAATAGCTTGTGGAGTCACTGGAATTCTATGATTAAGAAAGTTTATGACTGAAATGGGATATCCCATAGCAAGAGCAAGTGGGTTAAGATGTGATAATAAAGCTGCAATAAGTATTTCAGAGAATCTAGTTCAACACGATCGAACTAAGCACGTGGAGGTGGATAGACACTTTATAAAAGAAAAACTGGATGCAGGAAAGTCCATCCTTTGTCCGATCAGAATATCAGTTGGCTGAAATTCTAACTAAGACTGTCACAAGTCATGCATTCATTGGTGCATTAAACAAGTTAAGAATTGAAGACTCAATTCAACTTGAGAGGGAGTGTTGACTATAGAGCATCCGGGTAGGGTAAGTTTTATGTAAAGAAACATGTGAAAGGGAAAGGATTAATTAAAGGAATCATTTCCCTTATCTTTGGTCCATTGCAAATGGAGCTGGAAGAGTCATTATTGACGATTCTTTTAGCTTTATGTTAATAATGGATGAGAGCAAAATGACTCTATTAAATTCTAGTGCTTCTATTTAGTGAAGTTGCTTAAATTCGATACATTTGACGCAATTCATATTAGGTAATGAAAACGGCCTCTTTGTATAATTATAAGGGTAAGACCGCGTATATCTGACCCCTCAGACACCAACTTAGTTGGTAATATACTGGGTACGTTGAGCTGAGTTTATTTCCCTTATCTTCCTAAACTTATCATATCTGGATCCATATGCACCTATAAAGAATAAAGAATGTAAAACAAATGATATACAAGTTGAATAAGAAAAGTTGAGTTGTTCTTGTTCAAGACTCTCTGCAATTCTATCGTTTCTATAAATGAGATCAATGGTCGGCAGCTAGGAGTGGACTTTTGCAAAAACAACTGTGGCCTTTTGAATTTTTTTTGTAGTCTTTGAAGGTGGGTGATGAAAAGTTATCTGAAGACAACAAATAATAACTCATTAGATGGAACATTATTGAGTAGCATCATTAGTAGACGAAGTAGCTTCTCCAGACATTCTTGAGTAACCTACAATTGATGAGATAAAAGAAGAATTTTATCAAGCAGGTTCTCCAGCCATGAAAAAAAGAAAGGTTCATTTGAAGGCATGGGCTCACTTTGATAAGGTTCTTGAGACCAAAGGTGAGGGGAAAAAGACCAATTTCAAACATTGTGATAAACTTGTTGGATACCACGCTAAATGGCATGAGACTTCGAGCATGTGGTTACATTTGAAGAGGTGTCCAAAGTTACAAAAGGAGCAAACTACGCTTGACTCCTACAAAACAAAACTGGCGCATGATGCATCATATACTAAGGGAAAAGAAAAAGGAGTTATAAGTTGGATATATACGATGAAAATGTTATTAGAAGGGCTATTGTGGAGTTCCTCTTTGAGGATAAGATACTCTTCATGACTGCGGAGAAGTTTGGATTTAAGAAGTTGCCCATGCTACTTGAGCCTCATTTCAAGATGATTTCAAGGCACACCGTTGCGCGAGATTACGTAGGTGTGTACCTTTCTGAGCTGAGTCGATTGAAGGAACAATTATTCGAGTTGAATTCGAGGGTGTGCTTGACTATGAACACATGGACATCTTTGCAAAATACTACTTACAAGTGTTTCACAACACATTTCATTGACAGGAATTGGCAACTGCATAGAAGAGTTCTTGGGTTTTGAAAGATTGCTGACCGCAAAGGTAAGTCCCTTCCACAAGAGATGAAAAGGTGCATGCTTGACTTGGGACTTAATAAGGTACTAACCATCACGATTGATAATGCATCAAAAAATGACACAACCTTGGATCATTTGAGAGAGCGACAACTGAAACATTTGGGGGTAAAGTGGATGGAGTAATTGGGCAGCATGAAATCCTACATATGAGATGCATTGCAAACATCTTAAAATTGATTGTGCATGATGCATTAATGGAGATTGATCACTCCATGCAAAATATGAGACATATGGTGAAGTATGTGAAGTCTTCACCTTAGAGGGAAGATGCATTCAAGACGCGTGTAGTAGCCAAAGGATTTGAATCAAATGGTTTTATGCAAATGGATGTCTGCACAAAGGTGGAATTCAACCTATTCCATGTTTGTTTCTGTGGAGAAGCATCAGGTGGCATTTGAAGATATGTCGGAGATGGATGATGGAAACTTGGTGGGGGTATTTGTTGAATTCTAGAGATGGACGACCGAAAGTGGAGGTTCCTACCAAATATGATACCTATTTTTTAAGGAGCCAGCTAATACCAATGTACAATTGAATGATTTTATGATGAGCGATGACAACAACTGTAGTATGATGGCTATTAGAATGCAGCTTACGTATGACAAGTATTGGGGAGAACTTACTACGAATGACCCAAAGCTTAGGTGGCATTTGAAGAACTTACTACAACAACTATAGTATGATGGCTAGTACTGTTCTTATTACTTTTTTATTATGCACCTTGATATGTACTTATTGCTATTTGTCTTGAATATCAACAGATACTTTTTTTTCATTATTGTTTTTGAACTGAAGTAATAGCTTGGATGGTTTAGTTATTGGTCTAACGAATATATGAGTGAGGATGACTGTAACAATGCTATGGCCATGTTTAGGCATACATTACAAGATCTTTTTTATGAATACAATTCTATATATGTTAAATCTTCTGCCAAAAAAGGTGATGTGGGAAATAGTTTGGCGGGTCCCAAAAGCAAAGATAAGGGGTTGAAAGGTTTCAACACTTTTATGACCCAAAAAAGTAAATTGGATAAGCACAGTGAGTTGGATAGGTATCTCATGGAAAGAAATAGAGATTCTAATGATGAAATATAACATTTTAGATTGGTGAAAAGTGAACGAATCAAAGTACCCAATACTTGCTAGAATGGCATGAGACATTTTCGCCTTCTCATCACAACTATGTAATCGAAATCGGTTTCTAGCACCGGGAGGCCGTGTTTTTAGTGACTTCAGAAGTTCATTGACACCCAAGACGACTGAGGGGTTGATTTGTTCCAAGAGTTGTTAAAAGAATACATCAAGATATTCCACTACTTTGATAGGAGAGAAGACCCAGAGACATATGTTCTTTATACGGGTGATAAAAATATTTTTAAAATCTATTTATGTCTTACTTAATTATTTTTCCTCTTTAAATACATATGTCTGTTTTGCGGAAATGGAAGCAAATCTCGTAAACATTATTGAGGGGATCGAATCATTAGTTACCCATGGTCACGCCAGGTAAACAATTTTTAATTCATATTTTTGTTATATGATGGAGTCTAACCTAATTTTTTTCTTTGAGCGTGCAGTTGAAGTTAATCCATGATTCAACTGTCTACATCTTGGATTCCAAATGCGTGATCTGCATTTAGAACTGCGACTTTCGTTATGAAGTTTGAACATGTTTTGTTGTTCCTAGATTTTTTTTTATAGACTTTGAACCTATTAAGAATTGTATCCCCAAATATAGGTAGTGTCCAAGGTCATTACTTATCTCTACATTGTTATAATATTGTCAACTTTAATCATAAACCCTCATGGTTTTGTTCTTGATTTTCTTACCCCAAAAGGCCTCAGACCAATGGAGATATTTGTCTATTGCTACATACTTATGATCATCCCCATTTCTAACCGACATGGGACATTGTTTGCATACCCAACAATCCTCTCCTCGAATAAATACCCACCATGCCTCCTCTTAAAGGATCATCTATCCGTTCATTTTCCTCACCAAGAAGGATTCCTACTCCATTGAGGTCAACTACTCTTCTCCACCACGTTAAGGCACACGCCTTATGTGAAGTACCTGAGCATCACTTATCTTGAGAGCTTACTCTATGCAAATAAACTCCTCACTATCGCGTTTGGGTACATGCCTTATGTGAAGCATCCAGAGCACATTGCCTATCAATAGAGCTCATTTATGGAATCAATCATGAACTAACTGAGGCACAACCTTCGTCCGGTATTCTGAGGATTCATCCACTTAGCTAACTCAAGGACATGGCTCTGATGCCACTTGTAAGGACCTTGAACACCATTTATCTCAATAATGATATCATATTATCCACTTTGGGCCTAAACTCTCATGGTTTTGTTATTTGGCTTTTACCCCCAAAAGACCTTAAGCCAATGGAGATACTTGTCCATCCTTATATACCCATGATTCTTCCCATTTCTAATCGATGTGGGACTTTGTTTGCATACCCAGCAGGCACATGCAGTGGCCAATTATACGGGCAAGCTCTTGTCCAACTATCTTAAGGCTGTGATATTTTTGGCCCAGGATGAAGGAAGAAACCATGATGCATGAAAAAGTACCCTCAATATCAAGCCTTTGGGAACCTATGGTATCAACCATCCACCCTTGTCTTTCCATTTGATCAATAGTGAATTGACCTCATAGGACCTTTGTCACAAATTATCGGGCAGAAGAAGTTCATAATTGTTGACGTGGAATTATTCGACAAGTAGGTAGAAACTGAATCTCTTGCCCCCACTTCTAAAGCCAAGTCATAAGATTTCTAAGAAAAAAACAGTGTGTGCTGATTTGGGATCCCCTTGTCATAATATCCCACAATGGCGCACAATTCCAAGGGAAGTGGATGCAGGACCATGCGAGGACTAAGGAATAAATCAAAACTTCACTTTGGTGTACAATCCCCAAGCTAAGGGGTGGACAAAGGTCACCAACAGGAACATCATTGACCAACTGAAGAAAATGTTCGAGGATATCAAAGATGGTTGGCAGAAGAACTACCCTGGGTACTTTGGAGTTATTGGATGACTCGCCGAACAGCAACAATAACGGAAACTCCTTTGCCCTCAGTTACGGATCCGATGTTGTGGCTCTCGTAGAGCTCGCGATCCATACTCTACGCGACCAAAATTACAAGGAAGAAAGAAAAAGAGATGTGTGCTACTTGGACATCAAAATGCTATAGGAGAAAAGGGCATGAGCTGAAGGTAACATCCACAAGCAAGAAGCAACTAAGTGAGCATACGACAAAAAATGTAAGGTCTCAAAGTTTCAAAAAGAGTGACCTAGTGCTCCAAAAATGCAAGAAACGTACAGGAAATCTAGGGCCAAAGTGGTGAAGGCCCATACCAGCTAGTCGAGGCCATAAACAACGAATTTGCCTACTGGAAACAATGATAGGGAGTACCTTCGAAAGACCATGGAATGACAATAAACTCAAGAAGTATTATCAATGAAGGAGACAACTAAGGCCTCCCCATCCATCCTGTATCCTTGATACCTATATCTATAAGTGCCTTTGTAAGTGTTCTTTGCAGGAAAAGGGAAAACATAGGAGTAGCTCCCCATTCAAGAGAATCTCGCGGGTGAAGCACATTAGGAATATGTTGTTAGAGCCCCCGTGAGGACTTGTATACCCTCTCACGCCCAGAGAAGCACTTGAGTACACGAACTCAACTCCTAAAGGATACAAGAAGATGCCCACTAAGTAGGATCACGTCAACCCTATTACAGTAGTTTGAAGAAGACAGAATATGAAGTGCATTACGCCTTAATTTTTCTTGGGGACAAAATTCACGCTTTTAAATCAAGTTAATTCACATTAACATTCAAGAGCACGAAGAGAGCATTTAAATAAATAAATAAATAAATAAATAAATGCATAATGAAATAATCACATCTTATACAATTATTTCTGTTGAGTAGTATGACATCTTCAATCTCGAAGTGTCATCCACGTGGCCAAATCCACTCCTCGAGTAGTTGAATGTCGCCTCGAGACTTTATCCAATGAACTCGAACTAACATATTACTACCCGGGCACAAAAGCTTTTAACTTTGGCATAAACAGGGTGCCAATTTAAAGCGATGGCATAACACGTTGTCATGAATCAATAAATAGCATAACATATTGCCACAAATTAATAAACGACTCAGTAGGCCATATTACATACATGCATCATTAATCAAATAATCATATAGCACTACCCAACAGCCTGCAAAACCAAGTTAGAACAATCTAACAAGATATGCAATAAGATGTAACTAACATTCCTAACTAATCCAATTAACTAGAAATGCAATTGATCAATTACAGAAGTATGAAACATCCCTCAATTATTCAATTTAACATAAAATTGAAAACAACAATTAGGGGTTTTCGGGTATCCATACAATTGAACATCATTTGAATCAATACACATCATCAATTGATCAATTAAACAATGAATCAATTCCTAGTTGATAAAATTCGAACAAAAACCCAAAATTTCCAAATCACAATTTAGGGCTTTTCGAATTCATAGGTTTCTAATGCAATTAACCTTCCAATCATGCAACTTAAACATTCAATTGCATATTCAAAGTCCTAATTCAATCCAATTGAATATCTAAAACCCCTAATTCAAGAATCTGAAAATTCCACAAAGGTTTTTTTTCCAAATCTATGGACTAATCTTGCGATTAAACATATAATCACACAATTCAAGTATCTAATTGCATAATTGAACACCTAATTGAATGAAATCAATCAAGATCCAAAACCCCTAAAATTAGGGTTCTTGAGGTTTTCGGATTTTTCAAATTCAAGATCAATTAAGCATTTAATCATGTAATTCATACTCCCATTTACATAATTAACCTATTAATGGAACGAAATCAAATTGAAATCACAAAGACCGAATTAGGGTTCTTCTGACACGCAACAAATTCGAACAATTTATGTAATTCAATATCAAAATGAATCTGAATCCGACTAAATTCATCATCAAGAACATGAATTAAACACGCCCTAGCTCTGATACCAATGTTGAGCAAAAACTTGTAATTTCAAAAAAATTGGAAACTTTCAAATTCGAACCAAAATCGAAATCACAGCCCATAAATATGTGTATTCATGCTCTTGAGCGAAGATTAGCTATGCCTACCTCAACTCGCTGGAAATTATAACGGATCCGTGCAAAAATCGGGAATCACACTGAGTCTAAAGTAGAAAATCTCTATGAGTTCACTCCCAGTTCAACTAAAATTGGGTTGCTAGACCCTCGGTACCCAAGTTCACTAGCGTGTTTTCTCTCTGTCGCGAGTCATGGATCGCGTGAGTTTTCTTTTTTTTTCATACACGAATAGGGGTGAGCAAAATAATCGTCGTTTTTTTGGTTAACCAAAAACTGACTGTAAACCGAACTGAATAACCAAATTTTTTTGGTTATTTGGTTATTCGGTTCAGTTATGGTTATGAAAAACCATGACCAAAATTTTAAGGTTCGATTTTCGGTTATAACCGAAATTTACTTTTTTATTTTTTATTTTTGTTGGAACAAACCAATTAGGCAATTTTTTTTTTTTATAAATTTATAAGTTTATAAGTAAATAAAGGTTTATATATTTCTTATACAAGTTTATAAAATTATAAGTTCATAATTAAATAAAATTTATATAATTCTTATGTAAGTTTATAATTTATATAAAGTCTATAATTTTTTTAAGCAAATAAAGTATATATAATTCTTATATAAGTTTATAAGTTATAAGATATAAAAGTTTTTAAGTTATATTTAGGTTATATGAATTTATAAGTTATTTTTAAGTCATATGATATGAGTTTCAAAATTTTATAAGTTTTAAAATTTTATAGGTTATATAAGTTCTATAAGTTAATAACTGATATAAGTTTAAATTTTATATTTCAACCCATAAATAAACCTTAATACCCTAAAAAAATTAGAAAATAAAAAATTTCAACCCTAAAACCTAATTTTTAAAAAGATACAATGTTCGGTTAACTGAAAAATCGAATCGCAATATCAAAAAATTTCGGTTATTTGGTTATTCGGTTCGGTTCGATTATGATTTTTCATAACCGAAAAATCAATTTTTTTTGGTTATTCGGTTATTTGGTTCGGTTCGATTATGAAAATCCATAACCGAACCTTGTTCGGTTCGGTGTCGGTTATTACCATAACCAACACCGAATAACCGAATAAGCACCCCTAGCAAAGATGTTCGGTAATCTTCAAGGATTTTTTTGTACATCTCTTTGACCATGCAAACCGTTTCTTTGCTGAGTTTGTGTACCCATTTGTCTTCACAATGTTCCTGCATAACAATATTATTCAAATAGTTTTAGTTTCACAAGATCATTCACCTTCCATCCATATTGACATGAATCTAGCCAACTTGTGACTAAACCAAATACCAATATTGGTGGTTCAAGAAGGATCGTATTTGATTACATTGTTAAGTACTTGACCCATCACCTATATTGAGGTGGGAATCAAGTCTACGTATGTTTCGAAAGGAAAAAAAGACACCAGTAAAACTTGAAACAAGCTTTAGATAAGTCTAGAGAATTTCGTAAGAGACAAAGGAAGAACTCCTTAAAATCCTTACAAATGTTTGATAAAAAATCGTTACTAACTTTTCAACTCCATCCATGCCTTTTATAGGCAAAGTTTTTGGTCCTAATTAATAACCTAAGAATCATACAAACTTTAAAAATGTCTTTGACCACAACCTTTCACTTGGTGGATTCGGACATCCTTCCAACTCTTCCTCTTTGACTTGTCTTGGTTGTAGACAAGATTACACCCTTCCAACTTCATGCAATGAAGTCTCCTTTGACCCTTCCATGACTCTTGGATCGCCATGGGACATATGCTCATGACTTTATGCACGCTCTTGACCTTGTTGCCCATGAGTTGCATGGCCGTCATATTTTGGTCTTGGGCTGTGTCAAGTGGGCTGATCAAGGGAACAAATTGGGGTTGGCCATCTTGGGTTGAATTTCCTTCCTTGAATGCAAGTGTCTCGGCCCACAAGCTTTTGATCATCAAGACAAGGCCTTCTTTGAACCTCCTCATCCTTTCTTGAGTTATAGGCCCCTTGGGTAGATCCAATGGAACTTTTCCTCGGGTCTTTGCTTGGTGTGCTTCGGCTAATGGTGGTTGAACACGGAATGCATCACATACAATTCTCTTTTTCATTCATATTTCCATTGTCATTCTCCATGTATCCATTTCTCGGCCTCTGTTGTACTTTTGCCTCCGAATCTATCTATTCTATTTAGTCTTCCTTCTTACTTTGCATTCGTCCCTGCATTTCCCTAGTATAGCCTCGCGAAAGCTTCAAGTTTTCAGATGCCCAACCCCCTATTGACTTGTAGGCAAACTTTGCTCCCAAAGAATTTTTTCTTTTCAGATTCTCCACCACCACCACCACCACCACCCAAAAAAAAAAAGAAAAAAAAGAAAGCTATTTGGATGGATTCTAGTTTGGGGATAATGGTCTTAAGAGCCTTGAAAAAAAAAAGAGAAGTATTAAGACGACAAGGCTGCCAAGAAAAAGTTAATGAGCACACCTTTATCTCAAATAGAAAGGTGTTGATTCTTCCAAGTTCCAAGTACTTTCCTAAATTTCTCAATCACATGCTTCCATGTATCAGCTCTCCTCGAGTTTGCCCCTATCAGTAGACTGAGATAAGTAAAAGGCACTTTTTAACCTCACAGTCCAGATACTCTGCCATCTTATTCACTGTTTGATGATTCACATTAACACCCATTAGACAACTTTTTGCCCAATTTTATTTTCATTCTAGACACCATCTCAAAATTAATTTGAAACCTATGATATTCTCCCATGAAGCTCATTCAAATAATATTGTATCATATGGATATTACAAATAACATTATTTAACTTTGTTCTTTCCAATTTCCAATGGAGTTAAAAGTTGCATTGTTGTCGCTTTCTGGATAATGGCCGAGAGGCCCTTAGCCACCATTAGAAAGAGAAAAGGTGAGGCGGGGTTCCCTTGTCTTAGTCCCATTGAGGAGTGAACTCTTGAGCTGGGCCCCCATTAGTTAAAATCAATGTAGATGCTTATGATAAGCACTATTTTATCCACTCTATCCACTTGTCCGTGAGCTCCAACTTCTCTGACATCTAAATTAGAAACTTCTAATTTACCATGTCATAAGCCTTTTCGAATTCTATAGATCAAAGCCTGTTTTTTATTTTCTTCATTTCTTCCACTGCCTCATTTGCTATCAAAACACCATCTAGGATTTGTCTTTGCCCAATGAATGTAATCTGATTATGGGTGATCACCTCATGTAGAACCTTGCAAATGAAGCTGGAAGAGTCATTATTGACAATTCTTTTAGCTTTGTGCTAATAATGGACTAGAGCAAAATGACTCTATTAAATTCCAGT
>JAOWBN010197525.1:0-15078 GCA_028565015.1 Pinguicula moranensis
AATCAAGAGCAGTGTGGTTGTACTTGTCACAAATTTGGCATTTAATGGGTTCATGTATACCACTAGTGGGTTGAGTTTCATTTATTGGGCCTGGTGGGCTAGAAGAAGCCCCTATGACATGCTGATTCTGATTTAGAAATCAGAAATCCTGATTTCTCTTCAACTTCACAATTCCGTGATCATGAAATATAATATCGTGCCCTTCGGTATACTCTCCAGTATAGCTAAGGGTGATCAAGTACATGGCTCTCATAACCTCCTGAATGCACAAGCATCTCCGCATTCAGTTCATCGCCATCAAGTAGCTTCTTTTGTAGAAGTTACAGTCAAGTAATTACTTCGAAGAAGTTTTGTGAAGTTACCCTAGAATTGATTTTCACCCCCTCTTTTTTCGATAAACTATATTTTCGGCAATTTTTCTATAATCTTAATTAATGTATCACTTCTTTTATTTATATATATAAATATACACACAATTTCCACATTTTTTAGATAACTTCGCTCTTACAGAGCATCGAACAAAGAGATCTCTCAGTTAATACTTAGAAATTAAGAGTCTTTCAGTTATTACAAATGGTGCTATTGGAATGAGTCAACAAGTCAATGCGATTAGGAAATTTAGTTTGTAATTCCTTTGTGGATAACGTGAGATAAGGTGGGAACGTGTTCGCTTGAAAGTAGGACTATAACTTATAGAATATTGTAAATCACACATTAATAGAAATATAGAAGAAAAAGAGTCATACTCTTAGTCTCTTACCTATTTTTCAGCTATCAAAACTCAACAATGTATCAATCCTCTTGAATCCATTTTATCAGAAAAATTAACGAATCCCTTCAAACAATATTAAATGTAGAGTTTTGGTGTTGGCTCTGAAAGCAAATGATTGATTCTGTTGATCAAATTCCACCCTACCCGAGGTAAAAACATTTAGGGGAGTAACCAAAAAAATTGGAGGGCATACACAAATTTTTTAAAGGTGATCCTAAAAACTTTTAGAGGGCAGAAATATAAAACTTTTGAGGTGTAATGTAACTTTTATAGGGAATGATAAAATTAATACTACCAGCAAGTGGCAGACAAAGACTTGACGTGATGAGAAGATTTCTTCAGACAAAGAAAAGAAGAGCTGAAAGTAGCAGACAAATTAAGCATGCGGCGTGTGTTTTCATTTAATGTTATAATCATGCATGTAGAGTTTTTATTATAAATACGAACGAGTTGTAGTGATTCAATATAAGATCACAAGATCAGTCAATAATAAGAGTTTTCTTTCGTTTCTTCCCATTTTCATTTTACAATTTGGTATCAGAGAAGTTTTTTTTCAAAACCTTAATACACATTTTGTCTTCACCACTTCCGACCGATTCCGGCACCATTACTACTTCGTTGATGCTGGAACCGGTCCCAAAACGTAACACATCCTCTCCTCTATCAGATCTACTCAACACCCATTTTTGGGCGCGTCTAGCATTGAAATCGCCGGAAACCACCGCCATTGCGATCGTTGTGAGAAGAGCTTTCTGTACATAGGTCGCAAGACATCACCTTCGCCGCCACGTGCACCTCCGCCGGACACGCTGCCACCACCGGAGTTCAAAAATGGATTTTTTGTCTCGGTTTGCTCGTTGCATCTGTGCAATTAGATTTTCATAATTATGTTCTGTTTGATTGATATTTGCGTTTTAATGGTTGAATTGTTTGTATGTGTGGAGACAACAATTTGCCTAAACTTGGAAAATCCAATTAGGCATGTTTTGGAGTAATTGGATATGGAGTCTAGTATATGCACTTGAAGATGCATATGTGAAGATCTGCTGGTGATTAGATCTCGAAGTTGGTATTTGGAGGATCATTGAGCTGAAGTCATTGTGTTAACAATGGCAAGACAGTATGAGGATGAGGTAGAGAAGGGATTAGAGGTTTTGAATAAGCTCAGTCCGGCGGGTTGGAAAGTATTAAGTAGGCTTACACAGAGAAAAGTACAGACTAAGACTACAAAACCCGATGTTGTACGACAAGAGACTCGTAGTTGCTTCAATTGTGGAGAAATAGGACACTTAATGCAGTCTTGCCTAAAGCTATGTCGGGATAAATATTCGAGTAGAAGAGAATGGTTTGACCATCGAGATCATGGTTGTGAAGGAAGCAGTGAACAGGGAGACTATCACACCACCTCGACAATAGATGAGACGGACCGAGTATTCCTCGAGGTCCTCAAACAAAAGTTGAAGACAATAGGGATGGGAGATAAGACTCAAGCCCTTGCCTCCTTTCCCTCTCCTAGATTTTCAGATTGGATCATTGACTTTGGGGCTTTTGAACACGTGCCAAGTGATTCTAGGGAGTTCAGTACATATACTCCCCTAGCAGTTCCATTGAATGTTAAGACAGTTGATGGTACCGATCAACCAGTGGTTGGTAAGGGTACAGTGCGTTGTGCCAACACTATGATCTTGTCCAAAGTGTTACATGCTTCTGTCTTTCCTGTAAACCTGCTTTCTACTAACTCCATTGTTCATCAACTAAACTGTACAGTTTTGTTTGATATTCCTCAGGTGATCTTCCATGAGAAGAAGACAGGCAGGATTCCTGGGACTGGGATATGGCGTAACGGCTTATGCTACATGGATAGAAAGGGTTTGGATTCTGCTTTCAACCTTGGATGAGACATCTGGCGATAGCAGAAGTGTAGGGGAGAAAATTTTACTTCATCATAGGTGATTGGGTCATCCTTTATTCTCAACTATGAGTCTATTATATTCTCATCTGTTTACGAAGGTTGACAAAAATAGACTTTTGTGTGATGCATGTGAGTTGGTAAAGCATACTAGGAGTTCGTACGTCAGCTCGGATAGCAGGAGCTGTTGCGCTTTTGAGTTGGTACATTCTAATGTATGGGGCCCATGTCCCACCACAACAGTTAATGGATTTCGATACTTTATGACTTTCATTGACGATTACTCTCGGGTTACCTGGCTATATATGATGAAAACAAAAAGTGAGGTATTTGGATGTTTTAAAGATTTCCATAAAAGTATTCAGACACAGTATGGAGCAGCAATGAAGGTATTAAGGTCAGACAATGGAACAGAGTATACTAAAAAACAATTTGCAGAGTATCTGTCATTGCAGGGAATGCAACATCAAACTACATGTTCATATACTCCAGAGCAAAACGGGGTGGTAGAGAGGAAAAATCGTCATCTTCTTGAAGTTACTCGAAGTATGATGATTGCTATAAATGTCCCTAAGTACTTATGGGGACAAGTAGTGATGACAACCACTTCAATAGGACACCCTCACGCGTGTTGGAATGGAGGTCCCCGTTTCAAATTTGGAGAGGCTCAAAGGGAGACATTCTTCCCTTGAGAATCTTCGATTGTGTGTGCTTTGTACAAGATAATATACTAGGGGTAGGAAAGTTAGATTCGATGGCTATGAAGTGTGTTTTGGTTGGGTACTCTACTACTCAAAAGGGATATTTGTGTTGGTATCTAGTTGAAATGAGACTGTTTGTAAGCATGGATGTCACGTTCCGAGAACATGAGTCGTGCTTCTCCAATGCAGTGCCTTCATTCTTTGATGACTCGCCAGATCCAAGGGGTATACGGCGAGAGGGGGAGAAAGTAGTAATGATAGGGGGAGCCAGTGATCGTACGAGTTGGAGATGTTCCTTGCCCTTCCTTAGTGTTGATCCGGTAGTAGAGGAGGATATTGGGGAGAATTTGAAGAATGGTCAGGAGGAGCTACCAGCAGCGCCACGATTAGCGCCACCATTAGTATACAGGCATCATCCTCATGAGAGTGGTCAGTGGGAGCCACCATCAGAACTACCATAGCGCTACCATTAGTGTACACGCAGAAGAGAAAGGAAATTAGAGGTCTATTAGGGTTGCATACACCTGTCCGATGCTCAACATCTTTGCCTGCCTCAACTTCGGGAGCACCTTCTTCTTCATCAGTCCCTTCAGGTGATATTAATCATTCCTTTGCTAACCCCGAGATTATTCTTCCCCAGTCAATTAGGATGACCACTCGCAGTAATGCAGGGGTTCCACGTAACAGACATAGATTTTTCCCATATACTGCTCATACTCATGATATTGCTCATAATGTCTCCTATTCTCATATCATTCCTGACCATCGAGCCTTTATTGCATCCTTGGATAGTTTTTCTCGATTCCTAAGTGTTGGCAGGTGGCTAAGGCTGACGCAAGATGGAAAGCGGCTATGATAGAGGAGCTTGAGGCCTTGACAAAGAACAAATTTTGGCAACTTATGTTGTTGCCACCCGGGAAGAAGGCAGATGGATGTAAGTCGGTATTCATTGTGAAGCAGAACCAGGAGGGTAAAGTTGAACACTACAAGGCACGACTTGTAGCCAAGGGATACAATCAGTTCTATGGGATTGACTACGATGAGACCTTTGCACCTATGGCAAAGATGAACACAGTCAGTAGATTGGTCTCGATAGCAGCAAACAAAGGATGGAAATTACACCAGCTTGATGTGAAAAATACATTTCTTCACAGTGACTTGTTGAAAGAGGTGTATATGGAGATACCCTCAGGATTGGACACTAGTCAGAATGTTGGTCAGGTTTGCAAGCTCAAAAAATCCTTGTATGACTTGAAATAATCTCCTCAAGCTTGGTTTGATAAATTTAGGAAAGCTATGGTTGATATGGGTTATCAGAAGACCGATGCTGACCATACTGTGTTCTTCATGCAAGAGGACCGTCATACCACAATACTTGCAGTATACGTGGATGATATGATCATTACTGGTGACGATGAAGGAGAGATTGATTGTTGAGCTAAAGAAGAGATTCGGCAAGGAATTTGAAGTGAAAGAATTGGGGCAGATGAAGTACTTTCTTTGCATCGAAGTGGCTCATGGGCCAGGAGGAATTGTTTTATTCCAAAGGAAATATGCTCTAGACTTGCTGCAGGAGACAATGATGTTGGGCTGTAAGCCCTCAAAAATGCCAATTGACCAGAGATTGAAGTTGAGTGCAGAACCAGGCGAGTCAGTTGATAAGGAGCAGTATCATAGATTGGTAGGCCGACTTATATACCTGAGTAATACTTGACCAGCTATATCATTTGTTATGAGTATGGTTAGTAGGTATATGCATGACCCTAGAAAGGATCACCTGGATGCCGTGCACCAAATATTGAGATATTTGAAGAGTTCAATGAGAAAAGG
This sequence comes from Pinguicula moranensis, assembly GCA_028565015.1. Classification (NCBI taxonomy): domain Eukaryota; kingdom Viridiplantae; phylum Streptophyta; class Magnoliopsida; order Lamiales; family Lentibulariaceae; genus Pinguicula; species Pinguicula moranensis. The sequence continues at coordinate 5,213 of JAOWBN010197525.1, forward strand.
GTTGATTTTCAGAAAGAATGAGCATCTAAATATCGAGGGATATTGTGATTCACACTAAGCTAGTTGTGCTGATGATACAAGGTTCACGTCCAGTTATTGCATGTTTGTAGGGGCAATCTAGTCTCTTGGCAGAGTGAGAAACAATCGGTAGTTGCCCGTTCTATAGCTGAGGTAGAATATAGAGCTATGTCTCTAAGTGTTGCTGAGATGATTTGGTTGAGATCCATGATTGTGCATCTCAAGATGGATCAGGGATGCCAGATGAAGTTGTGGTGTGACAACAAGTCAGCTATCGGTATTGCCAACAACCCAGTGCAGCATGATAGAACCGAACATGTGGAGATTGATAGATTCTTCATTAAAGAGAATTTGAACAGTGGGTTGTCGGAGCTGAGCCACGTAGCCACAAAAGAATAAGTTTTTGATGTGTTAACCAAAGGTCTTAGTTTCGTAGACTTGGAGAGACTTTGTAACAAGATGAATTTAGTTCATATCTTTCACCCATCTTGAGGGAGAGTGTTGTAAACAATCAATACAATTGTGGAAGCTGGCAGACAAGCATCAGACAATCAATATTATTGGCGGAACACGCTAGACAAGATGAAATCAAAGAAAGAGGAAAGTAGGAGACACTTGTGACAAGCTGCAAACATTTATCATCATGCCACATTTAATGTTATTATCATCCGTGTAGGGTTTGTATTATAAATACAAACGAGTTATAATGAAGCAATACAAGATTCAATAACAAATATAGTTTTCTCTCATTTTTTCCGTTTAGCATTTTACAATTTATTGACTCTACCCACTACCCCGTGTTCCACCAGGTTAGTCATGTTGTTTATGATCCTACTTATTAAGCGAAAGTAGAATAATTCTTTGAATCAAAAGAATTCTATTAAGAAAATTGTGTTATGTTTACAATTTTGTGTACATATCCTTTTATAAGATAAAATTAGATCTAAAGTTCTAAAGTCAAGATTTGTGGGTTGATTTCATCATGATTTTGTTGGATGTTGTCATCAGACAAATCCCTGATTTTTATTCCAACACTCCCCCTCAAGTTGTGTCGTCGGGTCCAAAACACCCAACTTGCTAAGTGCGTCGTGAAGTGATCGTCCTGAGACTGTTTTGGTCAGAATATCATCTAGCTGGTCTTCTGATCTAACAAATGGTAGGCAAATTACCCATCTTTCTAGTTTTTCTTTTTGAAGTGCCTAGTTTTTCTTTTTGAAGTGCCAATGCACTTCAATATGTTTTGTTCGGTCATGTTGTACCGCGTTCCCTGATATGTTGATGGTTGCTTTATTGTCACACTTTAGGTGGTATACTTCTTTAACTGGAAAACCAATCCCATCTAGGAGATTTCGTAACCATAGTACCTCGGAGGATAATCCTCGAGCAATTCCTCTAAATTCTACTTCTGCATTTGATAATGCTATCACCTTCTGCTTCTTACTTTTCCAAGTAACCAGGTTGCCTCCAACTATCATAAAGTATCCTAACGTAGACCGTCGATCTACAAGATTTCTAGCCCAATCTGCATCAGTGTATCCCTGAAGGTCAAGATGGCCATTTTCCAGAATATGATTCCTTTCCCGAATGTTCCTTTGAGATACCAAACTATCCTCATGATTGCTTCCATATAATATGCCTGAGGTTTGTGCATAAACTGGCTTACAACGCCAATTGCATAGGCTATATCGAGTCTGGTATGAGAAAGATGTATGAGCTTCCCGACTAACCATTGATATATGCCACAATCAGCAGGTCGGCCTCTTTCATCAATTCACAATTTTTGATTGACTATCATGGGTGTCTCAGCTGGTTTGCAGTACAGTAAGCCTATCTCTGCTAGTAGGTCTAGGATATATTTTCTCTGGGAAATGAAAATTCCATGCTTAGATTGCAGAACTTCAATTCCTAGAAAATATTTCAGTCTTCCTAGATCTTTCATCTCAAATTCCTGTAATAAGTTCAGCCAAAGTTCTTGGATTTCTTCCTCATCGTTACCTGTGATAATCATATCATCAGCATAAACGATTAGACAAGTAATCAGATTGTTTCTTTTATTCAGGAATAGCGTATGATTGGAATTGCTTTGTATACAACCATTTTTCCTCATCGCCATAGTAAACATCCCGAACCAGCAACGTGGAGACTGTTTGAGGCCATACAATGCCTTCTTTAGTATACATCCTTGTCCTATATTGAAATTCTCAAAGAACTCTGGTGGTGGTTCTATGTACACTTCTTCTTGTAGATCTACATGAAGAAATGCATTTGTTACATCAAACTGATGCAAAGGCCAATCCAGATTTGCAGCGACAAAAATAAGACTCGAATGGTATCAAGTTTGGGTACAAGAGAGAATGTCTCAGCATAATCCACTCCATATGGCTGTGTGTAACCTTTGGCCACTAGTCGTGCCTCATACCGTTCAATCGTCCCAGCTCGATGTTTGATTGTAACCTTTGGCCACTAGGCGAGACCAAAGAGAATAGTTCTGATATGTGAGCTTGGTACTGATCACAACCGGACTTTCAGTAAGATGTATTTGTTTAAGAAAGTTGGCAAACTATGCTGACAAATCCGCCTAGTCAAGACTCAATTTTTTGTCTCCCATTGATGGTGGTGTCGTCGGTATCACCTCTTTCTTGGTATATGATGAGTGCCTCTAATCAAATCTCCGGATTGTTCTGGCCTAAGTTCTTTGGTGATGCCTATGTGCATGACTTCAGATAAGGAGTTCGGGTCTTTACTCCAGCTGACTTGGAAGGATCAGGCTCTGATGCTACATCATATGCAGCCGAGGATCTGAACAAATGTCTTGAGGGTTTGGCACGTTATTTACTTGGTATAGCTGGATTAAAATATGTTCTTATCCTCATTGCTAAATCAAGGACACTGCAGGCATATTTATTAAAATTCACAGGACACTGCAGGCATAGTTTAATAATAAAAAATTCATGCATCCAATTATTTCTCAATTAAAATACCCCTTTGTCGAATTGTAGCAGCTCAAGCTCCCTCATTAAGAGAGATCATAACGTAAATCCATTAGGTGAAATAAAAATATTGTTGTGGCTTGATTCACTTTTCCTTTCTAAAACCACCACACTTTGCATGATCCTTGAGTTAGTTTGATAGCTTTGAAAGCTTTTTGTACGTCGATTGACCAATTTAGAACTTAAGTCTGGACAACAAAAATCTTTTCAGGTAGCTTGGATATGCGCTGGATTGACACTTATTTTCCATTCACCGATCCCTCGTTTGAATTGGAAATATATTTTTAGGTATTTCCGTATGCATTCTAAAGAATGATAATTGGAATCTTCTTTATCTTATCTACGATGACGCACATGTTTCTTTCATAGTCCCTCCCATCTTTGGGTAGTTATGAACTCTATTTCAGGAAAAATGGCTTGAAGTACTGGGGTGTGGAGTGCTGGAACAAGAAATATTGAATAGTGTTGCTTGGGCTTTTGGTTTGGACTTGAGCGATTAGCAATGGTTTTATTTGACATTCCAGATATGATGTTCTCCCAGAATTTAATTTATGTTGCACAAATGTTGAGCAGTTGAGTTGTGTAATTTTTTTTCTTCATTTAGTTCTCGAAAGGGCAGTTTGGCGTTAAATTCAAACCCTTTTCGAAGGTATGGCTTTGAGAACTGAAGGAACTAACTATTCTTATCTAGTTAGCTCGATAGACTCCATCAGTTTAACCTTTTGCAGTATCCTACATGCTACAGGGACATGAGTTTCTGGATCAGTGATTCCTTTATTGTGAATAACGTGTGAATTTGTTCGGTGGGGTGGGTGTATTGTAGGATTTAAAGAATCGATTTCTAAAGTTTTAAAAATTTTCAATTTCGAACCACAAGTGAAATCGAGCTCAAAACATTGTTCAATTTCTGTTCTAAAGCTAAGGGATAGCGGACTTACTTGAATTCGGTCGGAATCCGAAGAACCTGATCAAGCCCGTGCGAATCGAACGATTTTCCGGGAGTCAAATTGATCACGGAAGCCCCAAGTTAGGCGACTCGCTACCCGGAGCACTCACTGACGAAGTAAACGGGGTTGCTAAACCCTTGCAAACGGCCGGAAAATCGTGGTTTTAAGACAAAGAACTTTCTCTGTTCGGCCGAGATGAGAAGAATTGAGATATGTCCAAGGCGGAAAACTTTCATACGTATCATGAAGTCCCATTCATGATTTATAATCATCGGGCCAAAATATATAAAGCCCAATTCACCTTAATTCATTTTATTAGGTAATTCGAGCCAATTTCCATCCTTCATGCACTAGGCTTTATAAAATTGAGCCCAGTATTTATAAATTAAGTCGATCTCATCGAAACTCATTTTTTCTCGTATTCGGGTTATCAAATTAATTAATCTTAATTAATTCATTTCGGCCCGATCTCAATTCGTTTGCAGAAATTAATTATGTCTCACATAATTAATTTTTTATGTTCTGGTTTGTCAGATAGAGCGACCCAGTAGGATCCATATCTAAATTGGTACTATCATAAGCGGCATCTAGCAATACATTATGATCCAATTTAATATAGATACATCGTAATCCTTTAATCTCATTTAGTATTAATTCTTTCATCACTTAATATCCAATAATTAATGTCAAGTGTAGGAATGTATCATCCCTGACCATTAATCACTTTCTTGATATTTCAGTGAATAATTGTGAATATTTGACTATCTCATAATCACAAATGCATGCGTAACAATTATTACTGCATCAAGGGGCCCATGGATATTAATAATCTCATCCAATATGAGATGGACAAAAGTATCATCTTGATATTCCACACCTTCCAGCATAAATCATGCATATTCGGGAAACTTACCTTTATAACCCCTCTGTCAAAAGAGGCATTTGATAACCCCACGTGATATACATTCATCACCTAAAATTATGAATATCTCAGATAACTGAATTAATACTATATGACTTCGCCGATGACACAAACACAATCCATCCAGCAAGTCAATATAGGTCAAGTGCAATATTCATTTACCCCATCACTCATATTTCATGTGATTAAACAGATACCTCATATCAATAATCTGTGAACATGATCATGCATTAATCCACATGCTAGTCGATATAGTCATCTAGTTGTTCCCTTGTTAGTGACTTTAAGATTAGGGACTAATTTAGAGTTTTGATTAAATTATGGAGTTTCACAATTCGATTTTATCAACCCAAATAATCCATAATATATACAAAACTCAAAGAACAAAATAATTAAATCATTCAGTATACATGAAACTAACTAGTGCACTGATTGGTGCTCTAGGTCACTAACTAACAATTCCAGGACATGATGTAGCCCTTGGTAAACTTGGAAAGGATATATTGAGTGTTTAGCATTTTGGGAAGTCATTGATATTGTTTGGTTTTATCGTGCTTCTTTCTAACTTTCATATGTCTGGCCAACATTTGTTAGTTAATTAAGTATAGTTGGAGGTTGAGAGACAAAGATTACACTAGACTTGGTAAAACCAACGTTAATTGCCATAGCATGAGAATGTCTATGGGATTAATGCAATTGTGAGAGAATTTCCTAAGTTTAATCCATTTGGTAAAGTATGAGATCGAGAGATGAATACTTGCATAGTGTAAAAAGGTTGCTAATAATCGAGAGCGATTAACAACTAAAATAGAATAATTTGGTAAACAACTAGATAAATGATTGAAAAGTTAAATTGAGGAAGAAGCTATACAAAGACACCAAGTGGTAAAATCAATCGTCTTAGATCTCTTATCCAAGTGAAGTTACAATTTACATTTAGTTTATTAAACTGAAAAATACCAAAAATATCCTCATTTTCTTGTTATGTTATTTATGTTCATGTTCAGTTAGTAGTTTAACAACCCACCAACTTATCATTTGTCCAAATTGCTTAAAGCTTATCATTTTTGGTGCTTATCATTGTACAATCTTTGTGCTTCGACACTCATTTTCATCACTCTATTACTTGTTCGATTTTTTGCACTTGCAAATACGTCAACAGTGCTAAGCAGGTGGGGATGCACCATCACCAGTTTCTCTTCTCCTCCTTTTTTCCATAGCTATGATTAATTTGATACTTATTCTCGCCGCATTGTGCAATCTTGAAGTCCACCAAATGGACGTAAAGATTGCTTTTCTTAATTGAAATCTTGACGAAGAAATCTACATGGAACAACCTAAGGGTTATGTAGCTCCTGGACAAGGAAAGAAAGTGTATAAATTAGTAAGGTCTTTGTACGAACTCAAACAAGCATCCAAACAATAGCATGAGAAATTTGACCATGTTATGATGACCAATAGGTACAAAATCAACGAGTGTGACAAATCTATCTACGTGAAAATGACAGAATAAGGATATATAATTTTATGTTTGTATGTAGATGACATACTAATTGTCGGCAGTAATGATCGAATGGTATAATCTACCAAATACATGCTAAACTCAAGATTTGATATGAAAGACATGGGTTTGGCAGATATAATTTTAGGGATTAAAATTATACGATCGCCGAATGGTATCACATTGAGCCAATCGCACTATGTGGACAAGATTCTTGACAAATTCAATAAAGATGATTCCAGTTCTTCAACAACTCCAAAATACTTGTCAAAGAATACGGAGAGAGTATTGCTCAAATAAAATATGCTAGAGTGATAGGCAGTCTTATATACCTGATGAGTTGTACAAGGCCAAACATTGCCTATATTATTAGTGTATTGAGCAGATTCACGAGTAACCTTGAAGTGGTCACTGAAAAGCCATCACTAGAGTATTAAGGTACTTAAGATATACGCGTGCCTATGGGCTGCATTATAACAGAGATCCCATTGTCTTAAAAGGATATACTGATTTAAGCTGGATCTCTGATATACAAGACTCCAAATCTACTAGTGGATATATTTTCACTATTGGAGGTGGACCAGTTTCTTGAAAATCTTCGAAACAAACTGTCATAACCAGATCCACAATGGAATCTGAGTTTGTAGCATTGAATAAATGCAGTGAAGAGGTTGAATGACTATGAAATTTCCGGAAGGATATTCCAGATTGGCCTAAATCTATGCCAGCAATATGCATATATTGCGAAAACCAATTTACAATCGGTAGAGCAAAGAATTTCCAATACAATGGCAAGTCGAGGTATATACATCGTTGACACAACTCCGTTGGACAACTAATCTCAATCGGAGTTATCACTATTGACTTTTTAAGGTCAAAGGATAACATTGCGGATTCGCAAACCAAATAGTTAAATAGAGATCAAGTTGAAAAGACATCAAGTGGAATTAGACTTAAGCCCATTTAAAAATAAGGCCGGTAAAAAGGAAACCTAACCTAGTTGATTGGACCCAAGATCTAGGTTCAAAGGGACAACCTAACTGTAACGACCTTGGAGCTTTACTGTGGGGGTAAACCCTTGCCTATTCCTATGATGAAACAGTGAAATCCGTAGGAAGAGGCTAAGCATATTTGCTATTAATGATCCTTATGCGTCGGAAATCCGAGCAGAGTGATACGGGTTACTCTTAATTAAGTGATCACCTATGTGAGAGAGAAGATGGGCCACTTCAAAGCACTTCAAAGCACTTAGGAAGAGGCTAAGCATATTTTTTTGTGAGTTTTTCATTTGGTGATTAAAGAAAGATATCGTTAGAGTTCGTTAAAGTTATGTTGCAAGTGTTGTGCATATCAACTTATATCTGTTATATCCTATAAGATAGACGCTCGTGAATCTCAAAGCACTTAGGAGAGAGCGAATCTATTTAAGAAAATTGTGAGTCTCTCATGCCTCGGAGTTCTTCAAGTCCTCCTATTTCGTTAACGGTGAAAGATTGAAGTTGTATTTTTTTTATGTAATTCTTACAGAATTTATCTAATATTTATTTCCTCCACTGTAATAAACTGTTAATTCTCATTGTTTAACATCTTTTTGCCATTCCCCTCCACTATCATCTCTGGCGGCTTATTATTAAGCTCTGTGACCGATGTCGTGGACTTTCCTTTCTTCTCTATGACCGCCTCCGACGCAGGCATAGGCGCCATAATGCAGTCTCAAATTTTTAGAACAATAAAACCATAGTACGACATCAAAAAATCAGTAATAATCCATCGTATGGAGACAAACAAGGGCATCGAGATTTTTCATTCGCAATCAATAATGATAAGAACGTTAGTTAATTGACCAATTCTCCAATAACATGTCCGCTGGATGGACATCATCAAAATAGACCATTAGTTATCCTCAATCTTGATTTCATCAGTTTTTTTGGTTAAGGATTGATTTCATTAATTGAACTCGACCATTCAAAATTTCAATCATGCTGGTTTCTTTATAAATTTCTTTAATGTTAATATTATTGTAACCATGAAATACTGTACTAGTTTCTTGTAATGAAACTGTCCTGTCCCGTTCATATTTATAATTAAAACAATTCTTAATTGGGAAAATTTCAATTAAGATGAAGAAACATAAACAGTGGATTTGTTGCTGGAGCTGAAGGGTCCTCCGCCAAATGTTGAAACTCCTCTAACAATTGTGGTCACACAATGGGGGCATACACTTTTTGTTTGTGCCTTTCCTCTTGGTTGAATTATTCATTGGCTTATTCGTTGGCATTTAGATTTAATTTATACTTAAATTTTCCATTTTTTTATAGAGCAAAGGTTTTTAATGGGCGAGTGAGCCCAAGTTATAGCGGGTAGATAAAGGATGATTTATTGGTCGGCATTCAGAAAGACATCATAGGGTTGAGCCATGATTAGGCTTTTAAACCCAAATAAAGCCCTTAGTCTTTCGTTAGCCCAAAAGAATAAAAGAATATGGCTGACGGTGAGGCCCAATCAGATTGACAAAGAAGATTCAACAAAATGTTTAGTTTATACTATCTTTTCCAACAGTCAGATCAAGATTTTCTCTTTTTCAATTTTGAAGTAAAATTTTAATTTGACTGTTTTTAAAGTTAACTTATGTTCTTACTTTTTTTAACGGCCAAAAACAAGAAATTGCATTTTTAATTCTACTATGCGCCCATCAGGGTACGACTTTTTTATTATAAAGCAACTTAAGAATTTTCTTGTGCAAGAAGAACTAGGAACCAGGGCGAGCAGCAAAGCGAACGGAGTAACTGACTCCAATCGTAGAGCTGGTGTTAAATCTTCTCAAGTTCAATAAAGCCGTCTTTTTGGCGTAAATTGCAACTTTTTGCTTAAATTTCCTAGCCGACTCCTAAAGAAAGTAGTTTCAAAGCCTGGAACAGGCAGGATTCGTGCAGGCATTTCGCTTCTCACCTTGAGTTGACTGAGACTGAGAGTCACGGTGCACGTAGGCGGTGGCCGTTCATAAAATGTAACGGTTGCTAGTAGGGGCGGAGCTAGGGGGCAGGGGGGCCATGGCCCCCCTGAAATTAAAAAAAATAAATTTACATGTAAATTTTTTTATTTTTATAGTTTGATCCCCTTAGATAATTTAATGTATTTTGTTCTCAAATATGTCTTAACAACTTGGAAGCTCAACTGGTTGTTGGTCTATTAATCCAGGTATGAAGTTAGAATCTGATTAACTCAACTTTTTGGTTCTTTGATAGCTTCAAGAGTAGGATTTCATCCCTCGTGGACTACGTGAAAAGTCAGCTTAACTACCACTAGGACAATCTATATTATAAAGCGGCGATGGTCCATGTCACCTTATTTTCGGAAGGTGACGTGGACAATTGCTATTGGTCCAATTTTTTTTATTTTTTTTTTTTACAATTTTTTTTTTGGTACAAATTCTAGACCCTTCACGCATGGCCATTTTGCATGTGCTGGTGTATGTTTTGACACCTGTG
>JAOWBN010197536.1:0-15077 GCA_028565015.1 Pinguicula moranensis
AAATGAATTCACTTAGGAAAAATAAGACATGGGAACTAGTTCCTAAACCAGAAGATCAGAAAACGATTGGGTGTAAGTGGGTCTATAAAATTAAAGAGGGAATATCATCTACAAACCCTAAGTTGTTTAAAGCTAGACTAGTTGCTAAGGGATTTTCTCAAAAGGAAGGAATAGACTATAATGAAATTTTTTCTCCCGTTGTAAAGTATAAAACTATTAGAATACCACTTTCATATGTGGCCTCTTTTGATCTTGAACTTGAGCAGTTAGATGTAAAAATGACTTTTTTAAATGGGGAATTAGAGGAGAAGATTTATATGGAACAACCACTTGGTTTTGTTGACCTTGTTCGTTCTGAATATGTTTGTTTTTTGAAAAAATTACTGTATGGGTTAAAACAAGCACCTAGACAATGGTATAAGTGCTTTGATTCATTTTTAGTTTAGGTTTTTTAAAAAGTAGTTATGACCCATGCTTTTATTTTTTACATTTTGAAAAATATTCTATATTTTTACTGCTTTATGTAGATGACATATTGATTATAAGCGAATCTAGAGTTGAAATTGATAAATTGAAATGTGCCCTAAGCTCAGTGTTTGAAATGAAATATTTAGGGCAAGCAAAGAAGATATTAGGTATGGAGATTATGAGGGATAGAAATTTAGGATATTTGAAGCTTCATCAGTCCTCTTATTTACAAAAATTAATCAAGAAATTCTTGTTAAATAAGTGTAAATCTGTGTCCTTGCCACTTGCTGCTCACTTTAAGTTGTCTAAGGATCAAAGTCCTGATTCACCTTAAGAATCTGAAAAAATGGAGAAAATTCCCTATGCTAACTTACTTGGTTAACTAATGTTTGTCATGGTGTGTACAAGGCCTCACATTTCATTCTCTATATCTTTGCTTAGTAGATTTATGGCTAATCCTAGGATTGAACACTGGCATGCTTTGAAATGGACTGCTAGGTACTTGATTGGATCATTTAATCTTGGATTGTGTTTTACAAAACAAACTTCTGAGTTGAATGTCTGTGGTTATGTGGATAGTGATTTTGCTGGAGATTTAGACTCCAGAAAATCTACCTCCAGTTATTATTTCTTGTTTGGTGGAAATTGTATAAGTTGGAAATCTCAACTTCAACAAGTAGTAGCTCTATCTACTACTGAAGCGGAGTATATTGCTCTTGCTGATGCTTTTAAGGAATCTATGTGGTTGCATGGTTTAATAAGTGAAGCCAGACTATCTGATAAACCAATTTCAATTTTATGTGATAATTAGTCTGCTATTTATCTTAGTAAGAATCCTGTCTTACATGAAAGAACAAAACACATAGATATAAAGTATCATTTCATTAGGAATGTACTGTCCAGTGATTTACTTAAACTTGAAAAGATTTCTACTAGTGAAAGTGCTGCTGATTTTGGGACCAAAATAGTATCTCAAGCCAAGTTTCAGACTTGTCTGAAACTTTTAGGAATGAACTGAACCGAATGTGTTGAGTGAGCAATGATGTTAAGTTGGTAGTCTTGCTGCCTGGACAAGACATCTGAAAATTGATAAAAGGATATTTGATCTAATGGATAGTGGTTAGAGTTTAGTGGTTGATTGAAATGATTTGGTGCTTAAATTGATTTTGATTCCTGGTTTGCTGATTTGAAAAAAAGTTTATTGAAAACTTCAAGGTGGAGAATGTTAGAGTGTGAAGTTTTCAATATACCCTTTAACATTGGTGTAATTACATTTTTGCCATTATTAACTGTGTAATGACTGTTATACCCATGTGAATAGTATAAATGACGTGTCATAATCTGAGTCGTTAGATTAATTATGATCCAAAGGCATGTATTGTTTACCCGCTAAATGGTGAGAATAATCTGGAACGTACATCTGTCTTCATCCTACAGTGTATATTTACTATATCTGCAACTTCTGATTTGTGTGTTGTGAGCGTTGGATGGATTTGTGATCCAACGGACCATGATGAAACTTCTCGAAGAAGCTTGACGGTTCGTCTACTGAACTCATCATGGCCGCTCGTTTGATCCAACGGTGGGAATTATTCAATGCTTGTTGTCCACACGATGAGATAAAATAAACGGATCAGATCATTTGAGTGTCAGAGGTATAAAAGGACGAGGATTGAGAAACAACAGTTCAATTGATCATTTTTCGACGTTATCTCCCTTGATTTTGAAATTCTCTCTACTGCTTTCTCCGGCGACTTACCGGAAACTGTTATTCTCGTTATATTCTCTGGAAGAAACCACCTTGTTTCTTGAGTTACATTGCATTCTTGGTGTTTTACGGCGTCGTACAAGAAGACTTGGTTGAGGGGTTTGTAAGCTACTTTTAAAAAATAAATGAAATAGTTAAAATCTTTTTTGATAATTTAAAGAATGTTTACCAAAAATACTGAAAGTAACAACACTTGAATTGTTATGAAATAATTGAATACCCATCAACAAGGTCAATGGATAATTTGAAGGGATCGCAACTTTATAAAATCATGCCTTCCGTGTGTGCAAGAAAAGTGTGTAGTCAGATTGAAAAGTTTTGTGTGTGTGTGTATATATATATATATATATATAGGGCGAAGCCAGGATTTTAAGCGAGGGAGGCCAAATTTTTTGAGTTTTAACTGGATCGGGTTGGGTTAAATCTAGACCGATCGTGTATACACGTTTAGATGTATAGTAGAAAAAAAATGAATGATTAATACTACTGTTATTTTATATAATATTTTTGATAAAAATATTATTTCAACAATATTTTTGTTACAAATTTTATTTTAGAAAATAATGGTAATGATTCTTGTGTTCATAATTTTGCACAAATAATCAACTTCTCTATAATATAAACAAATTCAGAAGTTTAGAGTTTGTTTAACCATGAATATAATTAAACATTAAATTATATAAAATAATTTTATAAAAAACTGTAAATATATATGAGAGTTTATTAATTATTAGAATCATTTTGTGACATGAAAAGATACATGACGCAGTGGTTTTCAAGTGATGGATTCCAAATGCAATTTGGGTTCGAAACCCACTTTGCTCATTTTGTATCTTTTTGCTTTTTTAAAAAATAATAAAAATGCAAAAACGGTATTCGAACCCTGGCTGGAAGACCGAAATTCAACCAAGTTGCAAGGACCAAACCAAACGAACTAAACAAATTTTATGTAAAGTTATTGAACCAAATACTATTAATATATATAAGGGGGGACCAAACAAATAAAAAAAAATTACATGTAAAAATATTTTTTTTTTAAAACTTGGGGGGGACCATGGCCCCCTGCCTCCGCCCCTAAATAGAAGGAAGCAGCCTGAAGGACACGTGAGAGCCGTATGGCTAGCAAAGCCAATATTGGCTAAACGATCAACACAAAAGTTGGTTTTCATGGAAAGTGTGGCTAACTCACAACATGATGAAATATGGTACTCATAAGGTCTCCTGCTAGAGTAAAAGATAACGCCAAGGGGAGATGTAGACTTTGCAAACCAGTTCATCAGAATCAACAAATCGGACTCAATGATAACTTTAAGTAGACCAACAACATACAAAGAGATAGGTTTTGAAATAAGCCCGAGATTTTAGCCTTAGCGTTGAATGCGAGCAAGCAACTACCATTAAAATCTCGAAGGATGGCTGTACAACCACTAGTGCAGTGACACTATTGACTGAGCCATCAAGTGAATTTGAACATCCTTGAGGAGATCGATCTCAATATATAACATATAATTATCATGATAAAGAAGGATGTAGGAGAATCTGCCAATGTAATAAAGTAGAAATATCAGTATGAGTAGTCTTCTAAGTTGGTTTCACAAAGGGGATCGAGCTTTGGCATCCACTTTTGAACCTTTATAATGATAAACTGAGGGTTTGTGTATTCCTATTTGAATTGAATTCCATTGTGGGCAGTCTATAGCTCCCACAGTATCAATGAAGGAATTAGTAAAATTAGTAAAGAAAATTGCAAACCATATCTCAGTTTTTGTCAGCATAAACGAAGTAAATGGCAAATGTGCCCAAGAAGTACCGGATAACCCGCAGATGAGAAGAAGAATTGCCAAACAACTTTAATAGTCGAAGCATAAATAAATGATCATGTGATTCCTCTACATCAACTGAGCATAGGAAACAATTTGAGACTAGAGGAATACCTACCCCTTGAACCAAAGGATCTGTAGGAATAACATTATGCCAGACGCTCCAGTAAAAGATGCCAATCTTTGATGGTAGAGTTGCTGATCTTAAAAGAAACATAGAAGATCGTTCATGGCATATAAGACTCCAAGCTAACTTAGTGGTTTCATAAATTCAGTCTTGGATTCTCTACCTACTTATTACTTCTCTTTCTATCATGCTCTCAAATCTACTCATTTAATTGATTCTAAAATAGCAATCGAGCAAAAACTATGTTTCCTTCTCGTGAGTGGGAGCTTCATCGAAAAGGTACTCAACGCCCTATGTTTATTATTTGTACCATAGAGTCCATACAAAAAGCATTGTTTTGGAGAGAGAGCTCCAGAAAAATGAGGGACTTGGGTGGGGGCCTTGAAAAACTATACTATTAGATTTGATAGACAATGCATTCATCAATATTTGTTTTTTCATTGTGTATACACGTACATCTTATAGGACAATGAGTAGGAGAAAGTTGACAATGGTATTGAGAAATTTATGAGGTGTGATTGTGATCCCTTAAAATAAGGGATCATAATCTTGTGTTTTAGTTCCTCTTCATCATGTTGTCCTTATTCTAACACTCTCCCCCAGGTTCAGTCATCGGGTCTACGATGCCCAACTTGTGTACTACTTCTTGAAATCCACTTTCTGTTATTGCTTTCGTGAGTACATCGGTCAATTGTTCTTCTGTTCCGACAAACGGAAGACATGTAATCTCATCCTTGATTTTTTCTTTTATGAAGTGTCTGTCAATTTCTATATGCTTCGTGCGATCATGCTGAACCGGATTTTCAGATATGCTTATGGTTGCCTTTTTGTCACACATCAATGGACAAGGTTGAGGTACTTGAAAACAAATTTCAGTCATCAGTTTTTGTACCATAATATCTTGGTAAGTCCTCTTGCAACACCTCTAAACTCAGCTTTGGCACTAGAGACTGATACCACTTTCTGCTTATTACTTTTCCAAGACACTAAGTTCCCTTCAACAAGAGTGAAGTATCGAGAAGATCTCCTGTCAGTCTGACTTCCTGTCCAATTAACATCAGTGTATGCTTAGAAATCTAGATACCCATGTTTCTTAAAGAGTATTCCCCTGCCTGACGTTCCTTTTAAGTATCGTACAATTCTTAGGGTAACTTTCATATGATCCTCTGATGGATTATGCATGAATTGACTAAGCACGCCTACTGAGTAGGCAATATCAGGTCGAGTATGAGATAGATAAATCAGCTTCCCGACTAACCTTTGATATCTTTCTCTGTTTGCTTGTGGAGCCCCATCAATAATCTTCATTTTGTGATTGGCCATCATTGGAGAGTGGATTGGATGACAGTCAAGCATTTCTATTTCTGCTAATAAATCCAGGATGTACTTTTTATGAGAGATGAAGATTCCATTTCGTGATCTCAGAACCTCTATCCCTAAGAAGTATTTCAGTCTTCCCAAGTCTTTCACCTCGAATTCTTTGAATAGATTTTTTCAAAGAGTCTCCATTTCCTCTAGGTCATCTCCAGTTATGACCATATCATCCATATAGATGATTAAGCATGTGGTAACCCCTCTATTCTTCAGAAATAGTGTATGATCGGAATTGCTTTGTTTGTATCCATATTTTTGCATGGCTACTGTAAACCTCCAGAACCATGCTCTGAGAGATTGTTTAGCCCATACAGAGCTTTCTTTAATCGGCATGCATCTCCTTGTTGAAATTCCTATGAGAACCCTGGGGGTGGAACCATATATACTTCTTCCTCGAGATCTCCATGTAGGAATGCATTCTTAACATCAAATTGATGTAATGGCAAGTCCTAGTTAGTTGCACTCGAGAATTACTCGAACAATGTCAATCTTGGCTACGGGGAAAAAAGTCTCCGAGTAGTCAATTTTGTATGTCTGAGTGTATCACTTTACAACTAGCCGAGCTTTATACCTTTCAATTGTTTCGTCAGCTCTGTCCATCTGCATCCTATCATTCTTTTTCCCCCTGGAAGTATGCATCTCTCCAATGTGCCATTTTTTGTTAACACAATCATTTCACTCTCTATAACTTGCCTCCATTCAGGTTTCTCATAAGCTTCTAGAACTGTTTTTGGAATTTCTTCTGAATATACTGACATGATTAATGCTCTGGCAGTTTGAGAGAAGCTCCCCTGGACCATATTTGCCATGGGATATTTTGATTGACGAGAGATATGATTCGGTTCATACCGCTAGACTGGAATACCTCGAGTGCTTCGAGCAGGTAATTTATATGCTTTTGTCTCTGCAATATCAGAGTGAACACTAGAGAGAAATTCAGGTATATGCACTGTATTAATAGGATGTACCTCAAGATCCTCGGAGGGGTGTGATGGTGGCACTGGAGTTGGCGGAGATTGTACTATGTTTTCAATAGGCGGACAGCTGGATGAGTCATCAGAAGGAGGACTACTCGATGAGAGATCAAGCAGAGTAGTGATATCAAGAGCAGTAGGAATTAGCCACGGTAGTGGATCAGTTGAATGTACAGTCTCCTCCCTGTCCACTAGAGGAGCTACTGTAAAGAATTCTGACTACACGAAATTGCAACCCATTGTGGTAAACAGTCGACCGATTCTAGGATGGAAGCACCAAAACCCATTTTTATTGATTCCATACCCGACAAACACACACTTCAGAGAACATGGATCCAATTTGGTTCTTTCTGCCTTGTGAATATAGACATATACAGTGCATCCAAAAACTTTGGGTGCCAAAGTCAAAGCAGTCGGTACCTTAGTATAGGTTGCCAGCAGATGGATCAAAGTCTTAAGGTCCAGTATTTTTGTTGGCAGTCTGTTGATGAGGTAGACTGCAGTGGCAACAACTTCGATCCAAAAGGACTGAGGGACTTGGGATTCAATGACTAGAGCTCGAGTAATTTCCAGGATTATCCGATTCTTTTGTTCCGCAACACCATTTTGTTGGGGTATGTGTGAACAGGTAGTTTGATGCACTAGTCCATGGTCCAGAGCAAATTTCTTCATGGAGTGGTTTATAAATTTCCCTCCATTGTCAGATATCAATACTCAAATTTTTTGTTGAAACTGAGTGCTAATCATAGTATGAAACTCGGAAACACCTCAGATTTTTGTTTCATAAAATATACACAGGTCATCCGGGTGTAGTCATCAATAAATAGCAGAATATATCGAAAAACCCTTTGTACTGTTCCCGGAGCAGGTCCCCACACATCAGAATGTACCAAAGAAAATATAGAAGTAGCCCGGGTGTTATTCGATACATACGAGTTACAATAAATTTTGGCGAGACAACAAGTATCGCAAACAAACTGAAGTGTTTTAAAAAATAAGTTCAAAAATAAAAGCTTCATATAAGCCACTGACGGGTGTCCCAGTCAACGCTGCCACAGCCACAGATTCAGATCCGTTGTTTCATGAGATAACATAGCAGTTTCGGGTGTAGTGACTTCATCAACATAGTACAATCCGCCTTGTTCAGTGCCACGTTCAATAATCCCCCGCGTCCTAAGGTCCTTTAAGAGACAGAAATGAGGATAAATCAGTACATTGTAATTTAATTCTTGTGTCACATGGGTAACTGATAACAATTTGCAAGATAGCAATAGAACATATAAGAAATTGGATAGTGTCAAGTTTGGTGATATCTGAATTGTGCCAGCGCCTGTGACAGGTGATACTCCACCATTGGCAATGTGAATTGACCTTTTTTTTGGGACTGTGTGAGCGACAAGATCCTTAGCATCATTCGCCATTGTATCTGTCGCTCCACAATCGAAGAGCCACTGGGTTTTGGGAACAGCGTGGAGGTCCGGTGTGGAATAATCTGGTGAATGGTCATTATTAGTAGGGGTAGTGTCATCATTAGAGTTGTCAAAATATCCGGGGACAAAATATTTAGCACCATGGGTTTGAGGGTATTTTGGTAATATGTGGCTAGGTGATTTTCGGTATTGTTTGGAGATTGAGAGCTGATTCAGAATTTCTGAGAAAGATAGGGGCTTTTTCGGATGTGGGGTGAAAGTTTGAGGATGTAATGGTGGTTTTAAATTCTCCAGGGACTGTATCTGAATGTTGGGAACGTTCGGGGGTCCAGACAACATTTTATGAAGTTTTGGGGCTGAGTTGGATAGTCTCGAAAATTCCGGGGATCGTATCATTATTTTCAGGTTTTGGAGGTAAGAACGGGAGTGACCCTGATTCTCCAGGGGGCGTAGCATTATTTCAGGACTTGCGGAGGACTGTTCTGCAAAAAACGTGCAAGTAGCAGGGTAATTTAGATATTTCACAGGAATAGGGTTCGAGAATGCCATCTTCTCAAACCCGCTACCTTCGTTGCTCGCAGCTCCTCCAACTCCGCATCCATTCACAGCCACCATCATTCCAACGTCTGCAGGAGATGGCCGGCCGTCGCCGCTGGTTGAGGCATCAGGACTCCCCATGGTGGCCACCGCCGCTCCAGGACGACAACTTTTGTCCTTGAAATACTACTATGGGAAGCCTATTTTCTTGAAATACCAATCTGTGGTGTGGCCACTCTTATTGCAATCATCGAACCATAACTTCGATTTATCCACGGCAGGGGCTTGAGAGGATGATTTGGTGTCGGTTTGCATCATTTCTGACCGAGATCCAGCCGTGTATCCGCTGCCAACACCGTTCGTTGAGTTGCCACCGCTATGATGACCTAGGTTCAAGATCTGAAGCCCGACGACTTCTTGACAGAATGCGGTGTATGCCGTTTCAATGGACAGTAGCGGATTCACCTTGAGTAAATCCCTTTTCGTTGTGTCGAATTCATTATTAACACTTGCAAAAAATTAAACTATTCTAGTTTCTTGCTGCAATCGGTTAAATGTAGCAATGTCCTCCGAGCATTTCATGGGATTAGGATGCCTGCGATCCATCTCTTGCCAGATTTGTTGCATTTTTGTGTAGAATTCCTCGAGGCCGGTTTTATTTTGTGGTTGGCGGTTTGCATGGACCGAGAGGTCATAGTGTTGCAACAAGTCACTGCCACTCGTGTATGTGACCACCAAGCCGTCCCACATTGCTTTGGCGGATGGATACGATGCGTATCTATCCACCAGGGTTGGTTCATCGTGTTGATGAGGCTTAAACACACGATCAAGCTTGCTTGTTCTCATCTTTGAATTGTGGATCTGTCGTCGGAGAGGGATCGTTGGTAAGATGATGAAGTAACCCTTTGTCGCCGATTGCCATTTTGGCAAGATGGCTCTAAAGGGTGTAATTCTAATTTGTGAGTTTAATGTTGATGTGGATTGGCAAGTTTGGTTCAGGGTTATGAGTTTGGTTGAGAAATGAGCAAGTTGTTTGGAGAGATCATCTGTGGCATGGCTTGCTTCCGGCAATGCAGCCGAGGTATTTGGATCGTCGTCCATTGGCTTCGGCGATGTGAGGTAGATGATGAGATTTAGGCCAGAGAGAAACGAAGAGATCGTTTTGGCCGAACGCTCTGATACCATATCAGATTTGATAGACAACGCATTCATCAATTTTTTGTTTTTTCATTGTGTATACATGCACATCTTATAGGACAATGAGTAGGAGAAAGTTGACAATGGTGTTGACAATGGTGGAGAGGAGTTTATGAGGTGTGATTGTGATCCCTGAAAATCAGGGATCACAATCTTGTGTTTTAATTCCTCTCCATCATGTTGTCCCTATTCTAACAGCTTGCATAATAATAGGGGGTCTAGGAATCTTGCCTTAAGGGGGATACAATGCACCAAGTCTGATGGTTCTTGTGATTCTAGCTATGCACACAAACTTGTTGGACTTTTATGTGCAAGTGTATATGTCGCATAAGTAATAAAGTGATGATATGGATGTCGAACCACAGGGATTGGGATAAACAATCACTAACATTCCCAAATTTCATGCAATTCGAACCGATTAAAATTGAGTTGACGTTGATACTACTCTAGTCATCAAACTACAGACACGGTAATGAACAACGATAATTAAAATGCAGTGGAAAGATGATAAATCGAAAACAGAAGTTTGAGATATTCAGGGGGAATGCAACTTAACCACTTGAGTCTCTCAGGTAGAATTATATTCTGATAAGTCATGGATTATTTATTATATTGTGTCTATCGGATTCCCCTATCCTAGAATCTTATCTCTCTTAAACTATAAGCGTCCTCTCTAGTTTATAGATGAGCATCTCTCGATGTCACATACAAATAAACCAAATACATTACTCTCAAATGATCCTCACACGTTAGCACCGATTCCATAGGCATTCTCATGCTATAGCAACCAATGTGGACCTTACTATGCCTAGCAAAACTTGTGTCACTCGACCTCCCATTACGTTTAATGCATCTACTCATGTTGATCAGAAATAAATAGATGAGGATGAAGAACAACATGATCAAACATCATAAAGACAACTAAACATGGTAAAAGCTCAATAATCTCCTTGAGTTCTTCAAGGGTTATATTGTTCCCCTGGATTTAACAGTTTAGCTCATACTTAAGACATGGGACGTTCTACTAACACACAATATTGAGTTCATCATAAGGTAAAAAGAGAGAATCAGAGCAGTTATACTTCGAACAAGAGCTTCAGGATGCTAACTCAAAAGCTTTTTTTATTGAACAATCTCGCACACGTCCTTTGTGCTGGTTTCTGCCTTTTATACGACTTCGTTTGCTTCTTGCGGAAACTTTATGTACAGTGCAGGGGTATATTTGTCCTCCTACCAGATATTGAATGCACAGATGTATGTATATATATATATATATATATCACCTTGCATGGTCATTTTATCAGGAGTTGATGTCACACCTTGGATAATTGAGGTGAAACATTGCTTTTAGAGTTGTTTCTCTTTTTTCTTTTTTTGTCTCAAAAAGTAATTTATGCACAGTTTCTGAAAAAGAAAGAAAAATTGGTGTAAAAGGTGTGTCCCATCATTCTTATTGATCCAAATCTAACTCAAATAGTCTACATTTATTAGGTATAAAGTTAGCTCATCAACATTCCCAAAATTGAATCATTGTTTGTCCTCAAGCAAACGGATCTAAAAGAAACTTAAATGCACAACTAAGGTGTGTGTGTAAAAGTGGACACCTAACTCCGAATCATGTAGTTTCTTATGCTTATATTCATTACCAACTTTCATGTTACTTCATTTATAGAGGTGTCAACCAATGCTAGAACTATGAGAATTTTCTCTCTTTTAGGAAAATTCCCTTCGTCAAACTTAGACTTATAGATTTTTTTTCCTCCCAACTTTTCTTTCAATTTATTTTTTCATCTTCCTCACTTTTTGCCATTCATCTTAGTAAAATTCCAATCTTACACAAAAGACCTAAGCACATTGATGTCAAGTTTCATTTTATGAGAGATTTTGTGTGGAAATGTGATAAAACTTAAAAAGGTAGCAACTAAACTCAATGCAGCTGATTGTGGTACCAAAGTTGTGACTCAAACAAAATTTCAGACTTGTCTGAAATTACTTGAAATGAATTAACATTGTTTTGTAGGTGAAAAAATTGAAGCTATGAGGGATTCTTACTCCTATAGCATAAAAAGAATTCTCCATATTTGAAGTTTTTGGCAACTTCAACGTGGAGCTTGTTGTGTAAAATTGGCAAAATGACCTTGTCTAATTGTTATAATCTGAGCCTTTCAGTCTGTGATGATCCTACGGTTGCTAATGTGTTACTTGTTAAGTGATGTCTTAATCCTGACCGTTGAAACTTACCTTATCCTACGACTATTATCAATTGGCGCTCAAAATCTCATATTTAATCCTGGGCGTTGGTCACTAAATAGATCGAATGGCTCTTGTGATAAGCTTCCTTGAGAAGCTTTACAATTGATCCTGTCCATTCACGTGCATCTTGATCCTACGGCTCAGAGAAGAAGCTTCCCGGAGAAGCTGAATGTCAATTGACTTGTCATCCAAGCCGTTTGTTTTCTGACAAAGATCCTACGGTGTACATCAAGCGGTGCTATCTGAAAGATCCGGGTTGTTTATATTGAAGGAGATCTAACTAACAACAACTTTACTTATGATTGGAAAATCATGTTCGTTCATCCTACTCAATCCGACGGTTGCCCTTCATCAACAACATTGGTATATAAATGATTCGCTTCTCTCTCAACTGTGCTTTTGAGTTCTTCCTCTCTTCTTCTACTTGATGAATCTCTCATTCTCTAATATTTACTGTTTTGGGATTATTTAGACGATTAAATTGTATTTCTCTTATGTGATATGTTATCACGTTGAATTTTCTATTTACAGCATCTATTTTGGCCATGTTTGGAGTTGTATGGCGGTTTTTCTGTGGACAAAATGGATAAATCAAAGCTACAAGGGCATCCGTTTTCAGAGCTCAATGTGGATTACTCAGAATCTAAGGATCCGGAGAACCACGAGCATTATATCTTGTGTTCTTATCCTTTATATTTTCTTTAATATTTTTCAAATCTAACACTACACTAATTCTATATTTTTCATTTTACGAGATTTGATTAAAACTCAACATGTTCTTATGTGGCTTCTATTTTTTTTGCACAAGGTTGATGTCCAATTGAAGCATCTACTGCTTATTTATGCCATTGAAACAGGATGTAGCATCAATGTGGGCAAGGTCATCTACAAACATATCATGGATAGTCTGGCGTCTTTGGAGAACCGACCCAATTCACTGCACTTTCCCTCCCTGATTACCGCAATGTGTTTGAAGGCTGGTGTAGTTTTAGCAGATGATGAAAACTATTCCCTCCACTGCTAGATATAGGACCAGGACTGATTAACAAACTGGGGGTCTGTTCTGACCGGATCCATCAAAGTTGAGGTAACACCAGAGCCCTCCAATGCGTCCAAAGTGAAAGAAAAAGGTAAAATTCTAACACCTTCTCAATCGCCGCAGGAATCAAGCTCAAGACCCAAGATGCATGCAACCTCTGGACCAACGGCCGCACAATGGGAATCATTCGTGGATCATACTTACCGTTGTGGCTGCACTCAACACAAACATTGTCCTCATCTTAAATCTTTAATATATTGGGTGTATTTTGTGAAAAAAAAATTGACACTTATAGATTGTTTTTTAATATTTACATGTGCCAATATTCTCTTTTGCAAGAGCAGAGCCAGGAAATTAAATGCGGAGGAGCCAAATATTTTCTGTTTTAGTAAAGTAGGTCAAGTTGGGTTGAATCTGATCTGGTCAAGTATGCACATTCAAAAATTGCAATAGAAATGCGAATAGTCAAAATACTAGGCTATGTCATTCACCGAAGCCCAACCACTTCCAACTTTGAAATCTACCGCTGCTCTATGAGCTCCACCGCTGCTCGGTGAGTTCCACCGCCGCTTGGTGAGTTTCCACCGCTCATCCTACCGCCTAACCCCGGTACACAATGACCTTACCACCCCTAAAACCTATCTCAAACCAGTAGATGTAGAACACAGAAACCTAAAATTGCTGTTGGCCCCGGAGCTAGTCAGGGAACCAGACCCCCCAACCAAACGCAGCTCCCCAACCTCTACCTAACTCAGACGTAGGAATCGCCCAGATGGCCTCCCCATCCCAAACCCCCCCAGACCATCTAAGATTAGAAAAACAGTCAGGAAAAGCCCAAGCCACCAATGTAGACAACAAAATTAGCAACCAGACCCAGGAGAAGATGGATAGTAGTGAGGCAGAGAAAGGGCAGCACAGAGCTGGAAAGGATATCTCAATCTATTTCACAAACTTCCTAGTGAATTGGGATAGCGAGGCTCAGAAAAATGCCTTCAAACAGCAAGGTATGGTGACAGATGTATATATCCCAAGGAAGCTATCTAAAGCAGGCACTGAATTGGTTTCGTCAGTTTTGTGAGAGATCAAAATGAGGAAAATCTGGTGAGCAAATTAAATCAAATATGGATTGGGACCTACAAATTGCAGGCTAACATAGCACGGTATGAGAAACCAAAAGGGGGATTAGCGAAACCAGGGGCTAAGTTACCGCAAAAGAAAGTATACGCAATCAAGGCACCAGGATTGAAGGAGGGCGTCTCTTATGCTAATGCGGTAAACCCAGGAGTGAAAGACAGAGGCCTCAAAACTGGGTACGAAGCTCAATATCCAGAACTGGCCAACTTGGAGATCCACAAGAGCCAAACTAGTAAGGAATGGCTGAAGTACAGCAAAGTTGGTACATTATTTGACCCAAAAGGACACCAGGAACTGGAAGATGAACTAAGGTGTGCGGGTTATACAAAAATTCAGGTTAGCTCGATGGGAAACGACAAAGTGCTACTCTGGGATAAAGAAGAAAACAAAATGGGCACCTTGCTGAACACTGATAAAGAGTGGCTGACTCAATGGGTTTTTGATCTGGCGGATTAAGGGGATCATAGAGTTTTCAAAACTAGACAGGCAAGAATCAAGATTTTTGTCTTACCATTAGATATGTGGACACCTGAAATACTGAGATGGATTGGTCAAAGATTTGGATCGTTGATAAAAGTATTGAGTCAGACAGCCTCCAAGAGCTTCATCGGATCAGCCCAATTATTTATTCTAACAGCAGCAAATCAACGGATAGACAAGCAA
This sequence comes from Pinguicula moranensis, assembly GCA_028565015.1. Taxonomy (NCBI): domain Eukaryota; kingdom Viridiplantae; phylum Streptophyta; class Magnoliopsida; order Lamiales; family Lentibulariaceae; genus Pinguicula; species Pinguicula moranensis. Next base: position 14,785 of record JAOWBN010197536.1, read on the forward strand.
ATCAGCATAAACATGGGAGGTGAAAGATTTGTTATCAGAATTCTAGAAGAGAGTGAGGATCGTAGGGAAGAAAAAGTATGGAATGGAAAGAATAGATCTGCTATAGCAAGTGACACAGATTATTCCTCCATTGATGGAGAAAAATCGATCCCTACCTCAGAAGAGGAAATGGTGGAACAAATGGGAGATCTGGGGATAAAACAACCCCATTATCTGAAAGGCTAAGGGATAAAGTTGATGTCCACAGTGAGAAGGAAACTATGTCAAGAGGGACAGAGACGCCTAAACAGTTT
>JAOWBN010197546.1:0-15077 GCA_028565015.1 Pinguicula moranensis
GGAATCCCACAGGTGTACACTGGAGCAACATGGGTTTGCAAGGATAATGTTGAGAAATTGAGAAATGTTGTTTACATTGATCATCCGGATAAAGATATATGGAAGAATGGTTGTATAGTTCGTTGTGAAAAAATCTGTTTACCTTAATCATTTTTTATTTGAGACAGGGACATAAACAAAATTTCCCTTATTTTTTAAAAATTGACAGTCTAATTCCCAAACTCGGATTTATTTAGTAAACGTGTAATTGCTTTTTTTGACTCAATTCCATCTCCAGTCAATCCCACTATTTGGTGTGCAATTCCAGTATCAATCCATAGTTAATTCTCAAGATGGAATTGTTAGTAAACGGCCCCTGAAACTATTGAAGAGACAAGAAAATGCTTGTACGTAAGTATGGAGCTGTAAGAACATTTATGCCTTTTTGATAAATCAATAAAACTTTATCTATAATAAAAGTCTACTTGAGCTACAATATGTTTTTTTTTTTTATCAATGCAAACATGTATTAACCGTACACACGCAACAACATCAAGTACTAGTATTGGATCACTATCACCGTTCTCGTTCTTGATTGTGGTTGAGGGACAGGCCTTTTGATTAAGAATGCCAACAACATTTGAAGATATAAGGGCATTTCAATAGGCTGACAAGAGTTAACTATTTGCACCTAGAGTTCCAGGATAATATAATAATTTTTGGGACTGTTGAGATAGAAAATATCCAACTCTAAAAGGTAAGCTTTGGCTATTTGAGATTGATTGATTCAAGGCTGTGTCAATTCTTTATAATCAAGATTATATGGGTAAATGAGAATGAGGTTAATGAGTTTTGCAAATGTATTGTCGAAGTTTGAGAATATAGGCTTCAATTAGTTTGTGGACCTTGTGTAGGAGACTAACATAAAAGGCTCAAGAGTCAAGCTAATTATTATATGCATTGATCTCTTTAATTATATTGCTGTCCATTTTTTTTTTGTACAAAACAATGTGGAACATGTCCTACTTGGATTCGTTTAAAACACAACCCTTCCTTTCAAAACCAACTAAACAAGTCATATTGTTGAGACTTGAATCCGTTGACATAATTTGTGATACGATTTGTGACACGATTTTCTCAAAAGTCTATGTTTAGGGTCCATAGGGTTTAGGGTTTAAGATTTAGGGTTTAGATTCGATCTTAGAGTTTATATTTTTTGATTTAGAGCTTAGGTTTTAGGGTTTTTTAGGGTTTATGAATTTTAGGGTTTAAGGTTTTTAAGCTTTAAGGTTTAGGGTTATAAACCCTAAAAACCCTAAACCTTAAGCCCTAAATCTCAAAATATAAATCTTAAGACCTAAATATCTAAAATTTTAAACCCTAAAAACCCTACGGACCCTAAACATAGACTTTAAGGAAATAGTATCACAAATCGTGTCACAAATAATATCAACACAATCGTCCCATATATATATATATATATATATATATATATATATTAAGATTTAAGTCCCCATCATGGGCTCAGTGACCTACTTTTGGCCTATTTTGTTTCTTTAGGGGCTCTGGTGCAAGTTTGAAGTCTGTTAGCTCTTATACTATGTGAAAAAAGTTTGAGACCATGGGGTTTGGTTAGTTGATGGACCATATTTAAGAGACCAACCCAAAAGGCTCAAGCCAATTATATGCATTCGTCTCTTTAATTATATTATTGTCTAATTATATTTGTGCAACCACGATTAGGCCTGGGTATTTGAAATTCAAAATTTTTATTTTTGAACTATTCCAAATTCTGACTTCGGATCGGAATAAGATTTCAGTTCCGAATTAGAATTTTGGATGATTTATTTTTTGCAGTTAAGAATTCGAATTTTCGAATTTTGAACTTTTTTTTAAAACAAATCATTTTAGATGAAACTCAAGTATTTTTTGCAATTCAAAATTTGGATTTTTGAATTTTTGAAATATATTTTTTAAATTTTTTATTCCTATTCGAAAATTCCAAATTTTTAAACATCTATCCAATTTCCGATTTTTGAATAGCAATACGGAATAGATCAGAAATCAAACTTCACTTCCAAAAAAGATTGGATCGGATCGAAAATGACTATTTTCGAATTTCAAATTTTGAATGCCCAGGCCTAACCATGGTAAAATTTCCAACATGTGTGTTATGTTGTTGTATGAACAAACCTCCTTCAAAAGTGGGAGCACAACAACAAAGGAGTCATGGAAGGGGGTAATCAGTGTTGTTGAGAATAGATTACGTCAATGGAAAAACAATTTTTTGTCATTTGCCGGAAGATTATTACTAGTGAATTTGGTTCTAGCTAACCTGCCAACTTTTGCTCTTTCATTCCGCTGAAAAAATTGGTGGGCCTACAAAGAACATTTTCTCTAGATGGGAAACAGGTGTGTGTGTGTGTGTAAGAATGGCTTCGGCAGGTTGGGAAAAGTTGTATAAACCAGACAAAGGTGGCTTAGCCATTCGAAACTTAGAATTGTTTAAGAATCTTTTTTACTAAAGTGCTTGTGGAATTCAAAGATGCACTTTGGAAGAATGTTACGAGAGCTATATGGTGATTTTGGAATACCAAAGGAAATGCTACCTGAGTAGTTCAATGCAAGTAATTGTTGCAGCCAAGCAAGGGGCTGGTTTTGGTGCACGAGCTGCTGGATAGCTGCTTCGTGCAACACACCTCTCTTAGGATCGAACAACACACACAATTAAAGATATGAAATGAAAAATATAGATTTACGTGATTTACTCAAATTAGCTATTTCCATGATGGCTATGGTTTTTTATTCATTGTAATATTTTCGAATACAAAGTACAATAAGAATCAAATGGTGTAATTGTCCCTCCACTAATAGAACACGTTCTCCACTAGTACTCTAAAAAATTCGGTGAAAGTTGTGGACTGGATCTTATCAAACTCCATACATCAACAATCTCTCACTTGGAGACTGATCAGTCAACCAACGAACTTTGTTCGTCTTGTCAAATTTTCTCTAAATAATTCTCTAACTGCATCATCTACCATATTATTGTAGGAGACCTACTAAGTCCTTGCACAATCCTAGTTTTTCTAGCATCAACACCTTTAGTCAATATGTTTGCTGGATTATTTGCTCCATCAATCTTCTTCAAACACATCTCACTTTCTTCCATCAGACTCCGAGTGAAATGATATATTCTCCGGATGTGTTTAGTACAAAAATGGAACACTTGATTCTTTACCAATTGTATGTCACTCTGACTATCAGTGAACAGAACCATGTCTTGTGTTTCTTGCCCAACTCCTCCAAATAATTAGTCAACCATATCATCTCTTTGCTGGCCTCAGCTATCGCAACATACTCAGCCTTTGTCGATGACATAGAGACACTCTTATGAAGCTTGGACATCCAACTAACTGTTTTCCCATCTATAGTGTAGATGTATCTGTATGTACTCTAACTTGTGTCTACATCTACATTCAGATCAGCATCAACAAAACCCTCAACTACCACATTGCCATCGGTATAGCGAAGTGAAGTACTAGTTGTTCCCTTCAAATATCTAAGAAGCCACTTCACATCTTCTAATGTTCTTTCCCTGGATCTGCTCACAGCTTCTAATGCATGTGCTATAGTAGGTTTGGTGCAAACCATAACATACATAAGGCTTCCAACTACAGAAGCATACGACACTCTTGTCATTTCCTCATGCTCCTCAATTGACTTGGGTGATTGCTCATTTGACAACTTGAGATGATTACCCAAAGGCTTACTCTTGGGCTTAGCTTTATAAACACTAAATCTCGACATCACTTTCTCAATGTATTGCTCCCGGGATAAATCTGTCCCATCAGATCGGTCTCTAGAAATTTGCATTCCCAAGATCTGCTTCGTTGCACCCAAATCCTTCATCTCAAATTCTATTTACAGTATCCTTTTCAGATTGTTGATCTCATCCATGCTCAAACCTGCAGTCAACATATCATCCATGCACAAGAAATCACAGATCTCCTGATATAACAGCAAGAATCCTTCTCATTTTTGTGAAAATTGCTATTGCACATAAAAGAGTCAAACTTCTTCTACCATTGCCTCAGAGCCTGCTTTAACCCGTACAAACTCCTCTTGAGCTTTGTACTATGTGTTCCTTACCAGTAATCTCATATCCCTCTGGTTGCTGCATATATATTTCTTCATCCAAGATCTCCATGTAAAAACATTGTTTTTACATCCATCTGCTCATGGTGCCTCTACCGCAACAATACTCGGCAAAATTCTGATTGTGTTTAATTTCACAACTGGAGGATATATTTCAGTATAATCAACACATTTCCTTTGTGAAAATCCTTTGGCCATCAATCGAGCTTTGTACCTCACAGTACCATCAATTTCATTCTTGATCCGAAAAACCCACTTGTTCACCAAAGCTTTCTTTCCTAGAGGTAACTCGGATAACTCCCAAGTATTATTCTTGTCAAGTGAGCTCCCACCTAATCGAATCCTCAACCTGCACTGCCTCATCAAAAGATTCTGAATCTACTCCATCAGTCAGCAACAAATAATACAGAGATGGTGAATACCTTTCTGGTTTCTTAGAAACCCTCGTCGATCTCCTCAACACTAGCTCTGGTGTGACTGGATCACGTTCTAACTCCACATCAAGATTTTCTGGATATTCTTGCGGTTTGGTTGCAGCATCACTAGGTGAAACTTCATGCAACTCACCCTCAGTTCCCACTTTTTTTGCATTTTCAGATTTTGCCACAGACCTGTCCTTATACAGGACACTCTCATCAAATGTCACATCATACTGTCTCAAGATCCTCCTCTTGTTATCATCCCATAATCTTTACCCAAATTTCTATGAATCATATCCAATCAAATAGCACTTCATAGCCTTTACATCAAGTTTGTCTCTCTTCTGTGGATCAATGTGAACATATGCAACACATCTAAAAGTCATCAGATCAGTCAACTTGATCTCCTTGCCCGACCACACCTCTTTTAGAATCCCAAAACCCAAAGGAACTGATGGTTCTCTATTTATTAAATACGTTGCGGTGCTCATTGCTTCTACCAAGAACGTTTTCAGCAAACTAGAATGTAACCATATACTTTTTGCTCTCTCATTCAGTGTTCTATTTTTTTTCTCGGCAATACCATTTTTCTTGCCTTAACAGGAATTGTCCTGGTACATCTGATACCCTCATCAACATAGTGCTTGGTGAATTCTGCAGAATCATACTCTCCACCATTATCTGACCTCAAACACTTGATCTTCAACCCGGTCTGATTTTTAACATCAGTTACTTCTTGAAAATAGCAAACGAATCATATTTGTATTTTAGAAGGTAAACCCATACATTCCTTTTGAAGCCGCCAATGAAAGTAACATAGTATCTTGAGCTACCAATAGAGGGGAAATGAGATGGTCCCCACACATCTGAACGCACTAGATCTAACTATTTTGCTTTTTGCTCTATGCTGGTCTTAGTGAAACTAACACGCTTCTGTTTTTACAGAACACACCTCTCACAAAACCCCACATCCACAGATTTCAGCCCTTGTAGACGCCCCTTCGAAGCTAGAACCTACATCCCCTTATGACTCATATGACCGAGTCTGTTATGCCACAAACTCGAGCTTGTCATACTATCAACAACTACAATAAGATTCTCAACAGCATCAGTGGTGTATAAAGTCTCAGTTTGTACACTAGTTGCTATCTTTATTGTCCTTTTAACAATTTTCTATCGACCTCCACCAAATCTTGATTCATAACCCAAACTGTCAAGTATGGAAATTTTGGAAGAGTGTACTTGGCTAACAAAAAAGTTGTAAAGATTATCGAAAGAGGAGATGCATGTATCTCCATGCTCGGATAAGAGTAGAAAGATGCACTAGAATCCAGTATTCACGACTCATTTGGACTATCCACACTAAGAACTAAGGCATCCGAACAATAATCTGTAAGACATACAAAATCATCATATGCTTCAGACATCTGTTTTGGACCTCCTTTATGCTTCCTAGGTTTCGGACAATTTTCGCTCATGTCGCATTTCTCATCACAATTTTAGCAAGTAACTATATATTTGCCTCGAGATTTATTCTGTCCTTTCGACTTCGAACGACCATGCTTTCTATGAACTTCCTTAGTAATATTTCTGCCCTTACCCTCTGTACTGAGTGTGTTACCAGACAATCTCCAATTTCCCTCTTGCGAATATTCTCACTCAGGACAATATCTCAAACTTCATCAAATTTTAACTTCTCAGATCCACGATAACTGTTAATTGCGGAAACAACAGTATCCTACGATTCGAGTAGCGAAGATGTAACTATAGGGCCCTAATCTCATCATCGAATTCGATATTAACCAAACTCAACTGACATGATAATCATGTTGAATTTGTTTACATGATATGCGATAGATCCACTTTCAAAAAACATCAAATTGAACTGACGGCGCATCAAAAATACATTGTTCATGGCCGATGATTTCTCATACATATTTGCCAAGGCCTTCAGAAGTCTTGTAGTCGTTTTCTCTTTCACGATGTTAAAGGCAATGCTCCTAGTTAGTGATAAACGAATCAACCCTAGTGCTTGGCGATCCTTCATATCCCAAACTCTTCATAATTTCTTGCTTTACTCTTAACTAGGGATGATAAAGGTTTCTCTGATACAAAATATATTCCATCTGCAATATTCCATCTGCATCTTTCAGAAACCAAAATCAGTTCCATCAAATTTTTTGATTGAACTCTTCACACTATACATTTTTTCCAGATTGTTGTGATACAAAACTTTGCACTCCGATACTAGTTGTTAGGATCGAACAACACATACACGATTAAATATAAGTTCAAAAACAAAACAAAAAACATAAATTTACGTGGTTAACCCAAATTGGCTACTTTCACGGTGGCTAGAGGGTTCTTTATCCATTGTAATATATTTGAATACATAGTACAGTAAGAATAAGAGTATTTATAGGCAGGAACCAAATGACATAACTGCACCTCTACTAATGGAACACATTCTCCATTGTATGATCGACAAAAGTTGTGGACTGGATCTTATCATACTCCATACATCAACAACACCCTCTGAGAATTATATTTCAGCGGCTATACTCCATATTAGAAAATAAAAGTGGGCATACGTGATGGGTATGTGGATAAATGGAGAATGGGTTTGGCAGTTGCAATGGAGGTGTTAGTTGCTTGACTGGGATAAACTAAACTTACTGGAGCTCATTGAACTATGGGGAAATTTTTCAACCAGTAGCTAATTAGAAGATTTTTTTACGCTAGGGAGCACCCAATGATAATATATATTTTTTGGTTAAAACAACATACATGAAGATGGGGGATGAGGGGAATGAGTTCAACGAGGTATAGAGGAACTTGAAAATGATGTGGTGTTGGCATAATCATGGCACATTAGATAGATAAAGATCAATCAGGGGATTGAGTAGAATTCTAACCATAAATACAATGTGTATGTATAAAATGATGGTTGTATCATTGAATGATATATACGAGTAAGAATTCTCTGAGTTTTCTTCTTCTGCGTTACATGGTACCAGAGCTCCAGAAATTCTAACCCTTGACCCCATTTTCCCTCCATAGACCAAATCACCATGTCTATTCCCACAAAAAATGAGACAAATCGATTGTTACCGCTGATGAAAAAATAAAAGAAGTAGGCGGATCGACGATGACTCCATCCCTGCCTGCTGATCTTGTTGTGACCAACGTCAGTGTGAAACTCAATGATTAGAACTTTGGCTTGTGATCACAAGCCATGAAGACGATTATCTTTGGACAAGATAAACTCGGCTATATCAATGGTGATATAGCACAACCCACAAAATCAGATCTTGAATTCCATAAGTGGCACGTGGAGAACTCAATTGTGAAGGGTTGGCTGGTGAATTATGTGGAAACCAACCAATGTTGACCTTCATACGATATCCAACGTCAAAAGAAGTTTGGGATGGCGTGCTGAGTCCTTCCACTGGAGAAGTTCTAAATGGATCTGCAGGGATTGTGGCACGAGATTTATCATTGTCGCCCAAATCCCATGACGTCTTCTGCTATCAAAAAAATACAAAGAAATGGTTCAAGAAGAATGAATCCACACTTTTCTAAATGGTCTAGATGAATCTCTTGACAATTTGAGAGTGATATTTTAAATATGAATCCTCTTCCTTTCGTTGAATAGGCAAATGCGACTGCTCAAAGGGAGGTCATGTGACAAGCCATGATGATAAAAAACTGTGTAGATATCTCGGTGATGGTCTTAGCATCCCAGAGTCTATAGATCTCCGATGTCCTAGGAGGAGGCCAATATGATATCATGGATAAAAAGGTTTGTGATGCCGCTACGGATCTTCTCGTGTGCACCAATGGTGGGAAGAGGCGCCATACGATTGAGACATGCTTCCTGATAAGAGGTTTAGGGTTCTATCACTTGGAGGTATCAAAGTTGGACAACATGTGAGTCGTAGTACGAGTAATCATGAGCATGAAGTTTGGATGGGGCATCACTGTTTGTTCCATGCCTCTTTGGTGATTTGCAAAAGTTATTCTCTCATTTGTTTGCTCAGTTGGATTCTATTAATTTTGTTTGTGAAACTTGTATATTGGCCAAAAGTCATTGCACTTCTTATCCGTTGAATAATACTAAGTGCTCAACACCATTTTTTTTAAAAAGCTAAAGTTTATATTAATAATAAAAAGTATTTACATGTACCTTGTATAGGTACTATTACATGCGGAGTCCTATGACACACATCCAAATCAAGATACAATGGCTACAGCAACATCTAAATTTTTTTCCAGCAATCTAGTTGATCAAGCATTATAGCTCCTCTCTTCGTGTAGCTAAGGGTGAACTGCCGAGACTCCCCATGCGTCATCCGTGTGTGTGGCTAATCTTAGCATTTGAATCATTGCCATTATCTGCTTTTCTAACAAAAACAATTATCATAGCTATCAACATATTCGTTCCTTTGCGGCAGGAGTACATAGCTCAAATGTGTTCTGTAGAGCCATCCCTGTAGTGTTATTGGCTAAGGGTGATCAGTATATAGCTCATCTCGCCTCATAGATCCCACAAAAAAACACTCAGCATCAAGTTCATGGTCGTCGCAACTTTTTAGAAGATTGAAACCTCATTACTATCATCTTATCATGCTTAGAATGGTACATAGCTCCGTTTTGTCTTCTGAGCTACCCCTGTAATGAAGGAGAGTAAATAAACACTATCTCAAAAAGATCAATGTGAAACTTCCTAGTATGCTCGAACCACCAATCCATGTGGAACAATTTTATTATAACTAATGTTGATAACCCAAACAACTTCCAGGCCTAGTTGGGAGTCTGCCCATCACCGATTCTTAGTAATATCCATCAGAACTCATCTTATGTTTAAAGCAGTGACCACTCATCTCATCTTTGCTCAACAACATTTTAATTAGTTCATTATGATGTTTGGGGGTCTGCACCCCTTGGTTCATATACTGGTTTCAAATGGTTCTCACTATTTGTTGATGATTATTTTGGGATGTATTGGATTTTTCTGTTCAAACACAAATATGAGGTATCTCAATGCTTTCAAAAAATTTGCAAAATGATTAAGTCCAGTACTCAATTTACAAAAATAGGTATAATTTTGGAAATAGTGCAAGCTCTATGTTCGGAAATCATGTACCTGCGCAATTTTAAGCCGAGTCTATTTCCACAGCTATGTATTGAATCGCCTCCCATTGAGTGCCCTGTACTTTGAGATGCCACTTCAGGTCCTTTCTAAGTTTCATGCGCTACCTTGAGGACTTATGCTTCCTCCTCGTGCATTTGGGTGAGTGGTATATGCTTATGTGCCTAAAACACAAAGGAGTAAGCTTGATCCATGTGATGAGTGCTTGTTCCTTGGTTATGGCCCATCTCAATGAGGATACAGATGCTATGATCCCATTTCCAAGCATCTATACATTTCCACGGGTATCACGTTTATTGAGGATGAACCATATTTTGGTCTAGCCCTTCAGTATACACTGTGAAGAGATGGATAGTAATTGACAGGATTCAAAGAATCCATGGAGGCTTTGGTATTTTCAGGAAAGATTTGAGTCTTCCATAACCTTCCTTCACGGTGGAACTCTTTTGATTGCTACTGGATTCTTCTGGATCATGGAGGCGTAGTTTTCTTTTGATTGCTACAGGATCTTTCCGAATGATGGGCTCTTCACGGACTGAGTTTGACTTCATGGGCTAGAGAAGACTATGTCCCAACAGCAATGAGTCTGACCCCTTAGATTGGCTTCAGCTAAACATTAGTTCGGTAACTTACAATACATAGTCTGCTAGTAGAAAACTATCGTGTGCTGCTGAGGAAAATTGTTTGTGTGTGATTGATGTAGAACATGGGCGTGGTTGGGTGGGTTTCTGATAGACGTGTTGATGAGGAACATAAAAGTAGTAATGTATGAAGAGGAATTTCTTCTAAGTAGGCATGTTTGATTGTGATACACTTATCACAAAAGATTTAATAATTCAAAGAACCTTACGGCTGAGGAAACTGATCCAATCCACGCATAAGAATGGAGAAAAAATGGAATTAGTTCATGGAGTGGATCTTGATGAATTATAGAGAACAGAGAATGATTACTCGAGCACTATTTCATCCACGCCAGTACCTTTCTCGTATGATTAACCTTCTGACATACATATCTCATCTCCACATAACTGTGATAATTCTACATCATCTTCAATCTTACATGTTAGGGCAAATGGAAGAATATCTCCGGAGAGGTACTCTCCTGAATTCAAGACGAAGAAGTCTAAATACCCCATCTCGTTGTATACGAGGGTCGAGACTTCTTTGCCACTTGAATAATTGGCTCGTCAACTCTCATCAATTACGATTCTAGCCAATATTCATGAGGTACTTGAAGATGAGAAATGGATGAATGCAGTCAATGACAAGATGAAGGCGTTAGAAAAAAAATGAGACTTGGACATTGGTTGAACTTCCACCTAGCAAGAATGTTGTTGTCTGCACATGGATTTTCAGAGTAAAGTATGAGGCATGTATCCAATGAACGATATAAAGTAAGACTAGTGGCGAAAGGATACATGATGCGACTAAGGAAAAAGTTCTATTTGATCAACACTATACAACTCCCGGAGCAGAGGGGTGGAATAACTAACAGATTATCATGTTTTGGGTGTGCGTGTATTTATGCGAATAAGGAGTAACATGCCCCAACTTTATTATCCTAGAATTGCTTATCTATTACATTGGTCAACCAGGCCTATTTATAGTATTTACAAGGGGTAAAATGGTATTTTCCTTCATATGTAATAGGTAATCTTTTAGCCCACTTTTGGACGATTTCCGTTGAGTGTTATCTTGTTGTCGGGTGGTAGGGGCTCTTTCTTATCACCTTGGCTGGGGCTCGAGGTGGATACAACATGTTAGTCGCAGCAATAGGCTTTTTATTGGGGTGTATGTAGACATTTTCTTTTTTGCAAAGTTCTCGAATGTTCAGCCTGGGTGATCCTCCTTGACCTTATATAAATGGATACAAGGAGGATTAACGAGGTCTTTGGAGCTTTCTTTTAGAGGTAATTTTGTGATGTTTCTTACCAAACTTTTTTGCCTTCTACATCATGGATTCCCCAAGTTTAATGGTTATAAAATTATAGCCCTTGAACTTGACTGATTTTCCCGTCATATTCATCTACTTTGGTTTCTTTTGTCACGATTCGACTTTTGTGCCTTTTCACCTTTTGTGTGCCTTTTGGGCTGGTGATGGTGATAGCATCTTATAACGCATTTTTTGATATTACTACAGTGGTTTCACTCATTCCATCTTTGTCCAAGTTTATGTCTCTCTTCTCTATTTGCGGATTCTTAGGATTTTGGGCAATCAAGGAACATCTATGGCCAAGCCGCATAATTAACGATCCTGGGACTCAACTTCTGGACACCAAACGGGAATTTAAACTGTTTCTCTAGGAATTATGATAGCAAATCTCTGATCGTTTGCACAGGTACCCTCGAGACTCACCTTTCAGTCGTTGGCCGAGTTCCAGCTGAAGTAACACATTCCTCTAAGGAATAAGATGCTTGTTCCAAAGTCTATTGATCAAGACCTTTCCGTACCAAGAGGGTCATCAAACCGCAATTTTAAGGAGGCCTCAAATTTCCCCTTCACATCATCTTTCGTTCTTTCTCCTGTTACTCAAAAATAACTCCTCTTCATTTGGCTCCTAGCATATATACCCATCTGGCGTCCTTCTTGACTCTCTCTCTCTTTCTTCGTATCAAACCCAAGCTTTCCGAGGTCTTCTTTCCCTTCAATGTACCTTTGGAAACCGATGATTCAAGCGATTTGCTAGTACTACTCCATCCTCATTCGGGGATAGAGATAGTGACTTCGTTTCAGCCAGTGGCCTAAGATTAAAAGTCATATTATGTTTTCCTTTGCGCTTCCATAGAGGACAACCTCACCTTTAGTCCACTCATTAGGTCATCCTTTTGCTGTCTCCCTTGGGGACCAAAGTACTCTCTCCTCACCTGATGACTAACTTGAGGCAATTCCGCCTATCAGGGAGTGTTTTTGTTGGTGAAGAGATCCTGACTAGGATATGTATCTCTCCGATGATGCTAGATTTTCCGAATTCTTTGGGTAAGGTATCTAGATGTTTGTGGAAAATTCTATTTTCTTTATATTAAGTCCATGTTTATTTGTGCAGAAATCCATCTCCGAGAGAAAGCGCTGGCATATCATCAAGAGGTAAGGAGTCCTCGGATAGCCTTTTGGCATAATCTGCCCCAAGTTCCAATTCGAGTTCCCAGTTTGTGCCAATAATTGATTTTCTGCTCGCCCTGCGGATTTCGCCTTTGGTGACTTATCTGCCTATGGAGGCAAGAAGTGACCTCCTTGGGGGCTCAAGTGGTGAGGCGACTTCTAGCAAAGGGGTTGTCATTCCCTGTTTCACATGGATCCTAGCCTGACCTCGGAGACACCCAATGAGGCTTTTTATAGGCTGCATTGTCGGTCCCTACACCACTTAGGAAAGTCCTCTGCCACCAGTGATTTTTCTAGGGGTCTGGTGTCGTCACATGAACTCCAGTGGACGTATTGGGAAGGACATAAGGCTTTATGTATTCCACAATCTGTATGTGGTGATGGCCAGGTACATGGATCTCTTGCAGATATATGATGAATACTTTTTGGGCCTTGGGCTAAATGTTCCATCTATGTAGGCAATAGCTTGCATCATAGGGAATCACACTCTTGTTGAGCTCCTGTATGAAGAGTTGGAGCAAGCTTGTTCTATAAGACATCATATTGAGAGGGAATTGTCCACTGATAAGTTGGTACAGGAGTAGATTTCCATTGGGGCTCTAGCTACAAATTCAACAGGAAGAGATTGGCACTGTGAGGCACTACAATTGTGAGGAGTTTCTAGAGGAGTGCTTTGGTAGCTCAGTCTTCAGGCGTTTGTATGAAGAATCCATAGACTAAACGCAAAAGCTATACTGTGAAGTTTTGATAGGGTAGTTGGTGAGGGATGTAGCAGAATTCGACTGTCAATAACTGGACCGTGATGGTGATGATGATTCCCAGGGGCTTCCCTCTCTGTTGCCACCATGTTTCCATGACCCGATTTAAGAGCTTCTAGAAGTAAATATGCGCGAGTGGATGGATGTTGTAAAAAATATGGCGTAGCTCCTTCTCTATTTTTTTGTAGAACTCTGGTTGTTGTATTGCCATTTGTTTTGTTTGGAAGCTTGTCTCTTGTAGTATAAATAGATGTATAGTTTGGCCTTTGTTCATCCCTTCTGTGGTACCATATTAGTGGAAAATAATACCTCTTGAGATAAAAGCAATAATCACTTGCTCCTTCCATTTGTTTTTGACCTGCCAATTCCCTTACTTTTCGGAGTTGAGACACCTTTGTTTAATCAAGAGCAACCTTACGACCTGAAATAGTTTCCAAGGTAGCTTTGGGCGATCGACACGAGTTATAAGGAGCTTTTCCCCTTTGTTTTTGAGGATAATCACTCCTCTAGTTTTTTTTTTCCAGAATTTTACCCATCCCCTAAGTGTGAGGAAAATAATTTCTAACTATTCATATTGTTCTACCCCTTTGTTATTGAACTCAAGTCCTTCCTGGGCGCGAGGTAATGTTTCTCAGTACTGCCATCGGTTATTGAATCCATGAAACACCTCGAGCACGAGGGGTTGTTATATTTCTTCCCCTCTATTATAGTGTTTTCCCCGGACGCGAGGGAGTATTGCTCAGTTCCGTCCTTTATTATTGAACCCATGAAATGCCCTGAGTGCAAGGAGATGTTGTACCTTTTCGTTCAAGGAGCACGATGATATCCTAATACTCAGCACAAGGAATATGATGGCTCATTTGTGCAGGGTTCCCCACATCTCATGTGAGAAACTTGGTGTTAGCCTCCCTATTTTATTTTTATTTTTATTTTATTTTTATCTTTTTTGCATTGAGCTGTGTTAGCCTTAATACGTCTTTTTTTTTCTATGGGAGCCCATAGGCTACCTCAGCTCGACCCATAGGCTACCTCAGCTTGGCCCATAAGCTATCTCCACCGGGGTTTGTTTGTCGGTCCTCGTGGGGACTCTGGTGACATCTTCCTAAAGTGTTGCCCCTATGTTGTCGCTTTTATAGCAAATAAAACTTTGCAAAAGTTGTAGCACTTATAGATGAAGATAGCTAATAAAACTTCATAAAGGCCTTGGCCGCCCCCTTCGTTGATAGTACTTCTTGAGTTTGTTGTTGTAATTCAATAACTAGAACGGATCTAATATTGAATTTATAGGTAACAAATTAAATACGATAAAGTTACCTATTGCGGAAGCGTGATAGGATCGAGTGTCCGAATAACAAGTCTACCAGAGTCTCGTTAGGTTTCCAAGGATCAAATCTTTGCCTCGTAGGTGGCTAAGCAGACAGAGAAATCTCGTATAGTCTTTCTATTGTTTTTTTTTTTAAATGAATAAGCACGTAATCTATTAATAGGAGCGAAAAATATTTGTTTATTAT
>JAOWBN010197557.1:0-27123 GCA_028565015.1 Pinguicula moranensis
AATTTTATATGTTATATAAATTTTATAAGTTAATAAGTGATGTATGTATAAGTGTTATATTCCAACCCATAAATAAATCTTAATACCCTAAGAAAATCGAAAATAAAAAAATTTCAATCCTAAAACCTAAAACCTATTTTTTAAACAAATACGAAATTCGGTTAACCGAAAACCGAACCGAAAAACCGAAAATTTTCGGTTTTTCGGTTTTCGGTTTTCGGTTCAGTTATTATTTTCCATAACTGAAAAACCGAAACTTTTTGGTTTTTTGATTTTTCAGTTCGGTTCGGTTATGGTTATTACCATAACCGAAACCGAATTACCGAATGAGCACCCTTAGAGGAGGGAGACATGGTGACGGGAACGAAGGAAAGGAAAACGGTGCCGCCGGCTGTCGTGCTTTCTATGGGCTCAGATGATAGTGATGCAGGAAGATGCAGGCTGGTGGAGTTTCTGGGGTGGAATAGGACATCGTGATGGCGGCGGGGGAAGTGCTAGCGAGGGAGGAGATCGTTACAGATCCAAAAAAATCGGATTTGGGAGTTTCAGATCCATTTTTTCGGATCAGATTCGATTTTTTTTCGGATCGTGCTACACTAAAACTGCCAATGTTTGCGGAGGATGTGTGGATGGATGGGGTTGATCAGGAGGACGATGGTGAGGGCTGGGAGGTTCAGCGTCGGCGACGGAGGGAGGGGAAGACGGCTGTCGGGGAGGGGGCCGTAGAATAGACTGGGAGCTACATCCTACCGGCGCATATCAAGAAGCTACATGAGGAGGCAGATTCATTTCACGTTGCAAATCTGCCTCTGGCATGCACCGTGTGGGGGATGCGCCATTTCTTCTCGGCGCTCGGCGTGATTCGAGATGCGTTTATTCCTCGAAACCAATTGGCGAACAGGCGGCATTTTGAGTTCGTGAGGTTTGCTCCGGTGGGTGATCGGGTGGTGTTTGAGAAGCGTCTGGCAGGGTGTTGGATTGGAGCTTACAAGTTGGACGTGCATCGAGTCTAGGGTTAGGCGGAACGGGTGGCTGTCGTCGTGCCGGGTGCTCAGTCATGCCTTAGAAAGGAAGTGAGTAGCTCAAGTATTCCAGCGATGCCTTCGTCTCTTGTGAAGTCGCAGCGGGTGGTCAGATTTGAGGAAGTTTCATCGGGAACAAAATGGCTTGATCAATGTGTTCTCAGGCGGCCTATGATTGCCTTTTCGGAGATTGTCCAGAATTTGAAAGAAAACGAGCTCGGTGATGGGAAGGTGATCCTAGTGGAGGGAGGCGAAGTTCTTGTTTCATACCCTTCTGATTTGTTGCAAATTCGTTTATAAGAGGAGCAACAATTGGCCAGTTTCCTTGGCTTGTCGGGGGTTTGACCGTGGCATCGTGGAGGATCAAATGGGACTAGAGATGTGTGGCTGCAGGTTAAGGGTACGCAATTACATTGTTGGTATCCTAATTTATTAAAGAATTTGGCTGGGTCATTCTGCAAATTCATAATATTGGATAACTACATGGCAGAGCACATCATGATGCACCGTGCTCGTATGCTAGTCCGAGTCCCTAATGCAGGTGTTATCAATGAGAGTGTTAAAGTTGTGTTGAAGGATGAATGGTTTTCGGTTTGTGTTGTGGAGGAAAGGGGAGTGGGCCATCGTTGGGAGGTCGCTCGGCCGAAGGTTGCTGTAGGAGTCCGGAGTGTGCACGCTGCGGTGGGAGGAGGCACCGTGCCTAATGTCTTGACCATGCCACAGGCCGTGGTGCACGGAGTGACTGCCGGGAATGAGGTGCCAAGTGATGTGTGCGCAGCTGAAGGAGAATCATCATCGTTCGCAGATCGACCGACCGAGGAAGACAATGTGCTGCCTGGCAGCGCGCATGCTGCGTTCGTGTGTGCACACGATGCTGCCAAGCTATCGTACGGCAATGTCCTTGTACCGATCGAACGGTCACCCGATGAATGTAATACACAACCAATGGATGATAGCAACCATGATATTGCTGGACAGGTACAATCGATGGCGTAATCATGTTGGATCCAGCGCTGGAAAATAGATATGCTGCAGTGGTTATGGATGATGTGGCTGATGTGGAGTCTAGCAAAAAGAAAAGCAAAAAGTCAAGGAAAGCGCCAGGGGTGTCGCACGGTAAGTCTTCGCGTGGTCGTCCGTATGATCATTGTTCTCCCGAGGTGGATTTTACACAGCCGGTGGACGAGGGTGCTGGCTTAGTTACATCGGCCGAAGGGCTAAGTCAAGAAAGATTATTTGATCCTCCATCACATATGGAGGACATAGCTGGTTTTATTTGTGGCAGAAATATTGGCTCTACTAGGCGTCGTTCCAAAGAAATGAAAGAGGCAAAGTTAACTTGGGAGATTGGTAAGAATATGGGTTTGAGCAGTGAATTATCTGATGAAACTATGGTGTCTAGATTGGTTGACATGGAGAGACGAGATGTGGAGATTTATCTGCCCGAGGAGGTAGTGACTGTGACTACTTTTGTTGATCAATGAAGATCATGTCCATAAATGTACGGGGGATCAGTGCCCCAGGTCGGGTGTGCCATTCATAACCTTACCTATTCTAATTCTGTGGAATTCTTATGTTTGCAAAAGACAAAGAAACTTTATCCAAATCAGCTGATGATTAGCAAGTTATAGAGAGGCTCGAGTCGTCAATGGGCCGAAAGTCCACCTGATGGTCAGGCAGGTGGTCTTCTATCTATATGGAATGATGACCTATTTATGGTTTCGACTGTCCGTTCTTTCCCTGATATCCTTGCAATTGAGGGAGTATGGACAGCGACACGGGCTAAGTTATTGGTGATATATGTTTATTTCCCCTATGTTCTGACTGATAAACGTGCATTGAGATTACAGATTTCGAGTATGATACAGGAAGCAGATTCTTGTGCTATTTGTGTGGTTGGAGACTTCAACTCTGTCAGATCCACCTCGAAATGACTTAATTATCATGGTCTTCCCTCGGTGGACACGGTAGAATTTAATGATTTCATTCTTGATAATGCTCTGATTGACCTCCCCTTTGCAGAGATTCTCGTATACTTGGCTAAATGGGAGAGGGACAAGTGCGAGTTGGCTTGAACGGTTCCTACTCTCAGATAGTTGGGTCTCTTTATGGCCAGATCTGAAGGAGATTACTTTTGATAGATGCATTTCAGACCATCGTCCTATCATGTTGACGATGTATAAAGTGAATTGGGGGCCTAAGATGTTCAGAACTTTGGATGCTTGGGACTCTCACTCAGGTATTCGATCTTTTGTTGATGCTACTTGGAAGAGTACGTCTTTCTCAGGAAGTAGGTCTTATATTCTGCATTGTCATTTAAAAGCTTTAAGACAAGCTCTTAAAGTTTGGAATCATGATGTGTTTGGAATGGCTGATCGAGTTCTTGATGGGATATCCGAAAAATTACACTTATTTGATCACATAGGGGAGACTCGTGCATTATCATATGATGAAATTAATGACAGGAAAGTAGCATTGGTTGATTTACAGCAATCTCAAAACAGAAAGGCTGCAATTCTCTTTTAGAAATCTAGATCTTCTTGGATTCGGGAAGGGAACGGTAACACTCGTTACTTTCATGCTCGGGTACATAATCGTTTCTTTCGTAATAAAATCATGGCTTGTTCTTTGATTGTATTTGGAAAGAGGATGTAGCAGGTGTGAAACAGAGTATTTTGAATCATTTCAGAAAGCATTTTGCTGAGCCTTTTGTGAACAGGTCAAATATTCTCATCCCATGTGAGCGTATTCTGTTTGTTGAGGATAATACTCTATTGTTAGCAAAGTTCAGTGATGATGAGATATATTCTACTTTGATGTCTTGTTCTAGCAGGAAGAGCCTGGGTTTTGATGGGATCAACTTTCATTTCCTCCAGACCTACTGGGAGGTTATGAAAGGAGACTATATTACTTTTTTGCAGGATTTCTGTTATTCTGGTGATATATGCAAGGTAATAAATTCTACTTTTATTGTATTGCTTGCTAAAGTTCTTTCTCCGACAGAGTTGAATCACTTTCGACCAATATCTTTGGTGGGCAGCACTTATAAACTATTATCAAAGCTTATGGCGAATCGCCTGAGGTTAGTGATTGATAAAATTATTTCTCCTCAGCAGCTGGCTTTTATCCGGGGTAGACAAATTCAAGATGGTATTTTGCTTGCGTGTGAATTATTGCACCATGCCAAATATTCTAAGGAGCTACTATTTTCTTGAAAGTTGATTTTGCAAAGGCTTATGATTCTGTGAACTGGTCCTTTTTGTTTAATATGATGCGCAAGATGGCGTTTGTGGGGAGGTGGATTGGTTGGATGAAAGCATGTCTCCAGACGGCCTCTGCATCTGTTCTTGTTAATGGGGCATCTTCTGGTATTTCTTATATCTGTCGTGGTCTCAGACAGGGTGACCCCTTGTCGCCTTTCCTCTTTGTTATTGCCACGGAGGGCCTTAATTTATTACTTCATCGTGCTATTGATATTGGTGTATTGCAGGGGATCCGCTTTTGGGACTCCATTTATACCCACTCGTTATATGCAGATGATACTCTGTTCTTCGGGCCAGGGAATCTTCAAAATATTCAAGGTATGAAGGCTCTTCTCAGATTATATGAGCATGTGTTTGGTTTGTGTATCAACTTCAAGAAGAGTAGCATATTGGGGATAAACATCCCTCCTGATACTCAGCAGAGTTTTGCAAGAGATCTACATTGTGAGGTGATGACTCTTCCTTTTGAGTATTTAGGGATCCCGGTGGTTTGTAATCCATGTTATGTGCATTGTTGGAGACCCCTTATTCTTTCGATGCGCAAGAAAACAGCTTTGTGGGAGAATTAGTTCCTAAATTTTTGAGGTAAGGTGACTTTGATCAAGAATGTACTATGCAGCATGATAGTATATTATTTCTCTTTATATAAGGCCCCGAAGTCCGCAATTAAGGAGATGACCCATATCTGTACATCCTTTCTCTGGAAAACATATTTTAGAACATCTCGAGGTATAACATGGATCAGTTGGGAGAACATGTATCAAAATAAAGAATGTGGAGGGCTTGGTTTTCTTGACCTCGGATTGTTTAATGTTGCTTTGTTGTCTAAGTGGGAATGGAGGTTACGTACAAGGTCAGTTGGTCAATGAAGAGACATCGTTGTTCAAAAATACATTTGTAGTGGGGACGGAGATTGGTCTGATTTATCTATTCGTGATGGACATTCGCGATGGTGGAAGGATGTGTACTCTATTATTTGTGCATCGTCTTGGTTTGTGGAGGGTGTGAAAAGAAGTGTAGTGAGTGGTGATCAGACTCGGTTTTGGGAGGATGATTGGCTGGAGGGGGTCCTCTAGTAGGACGATTTCCACGACTATATACTTTGGCTCTTGATCAACAGATTCTTATTTCGGCCAAGTGGATACGAGAGGGGAAGGATTGGCAGTTGATATGGATCTGGCGTAGACCTCTTCGACGTCATGAGGTGGTCTGGGTACAGGAGATCGAGGTGATGATGATTGGTCATTGGCCGCAGCCTTGGGGGGTTGGATGGCGATGGATTGCCGACCCCACAGGTATGTATTCCGTGAGATCTGGTTATCGTGTGCAGCATCTTTCATTGGGACCTGTCTCCGCCCCACAGATTGTGCTTGCCTCGGTCTGGGGCAAGCGATCGCCCTTCCGAATGGGTTTTTGTTGGTGTCTATTACAAGCGCGTCTTGCTACAGTAGACAATCTTGTTTATCGTGGCATGTCGTGTTCGACAGAAATGTGATCATGCAGTTTCTATCATGGGGAGTTGGATAGCACGTCGCATGTGTTCTTTACTTGTTGTTTATCATATGCGGTATGGTCGGAGATTTACCACTGGATGGTTTTTTTGTATATTGGACATGAGGACCCGGCAGATCATTTCGTTGCACATATGGGCATGGCCATGAGGAGACGCAGTCGTAAGTTATGAAAATCAATATGGCACTATACTACGTGGAATTTATGGAATGCAAGAAATAATGTTCGATTCCGAGATGGTACTTTTGATTGTGATAGAGTTGCTGAGAAGATCAAGGTTCAGTCCTGGCACTGGTTCACTACTTTCAAAAGGCCCCCGACGGGTGTGACGATGGCGGATTGGCTATGTCACCCTAGACTCTGTATTGGTAGTTTTTTTCCCCCGTGATTTGTATCTTTGTAGGAATGGTTTCGGCTTCGTTTTGGAGATGAACCGTTGCCTTTATTTTATACAGTTTTGATAGTGAATGAATATATACTTACTTATCAAAAAAAATCTTGTGATAATATTCTGCGCTTGTTTAATCTTGGTGCCTATACTTCCATTCACCTCTATATTCCTTCTTTCACTTTCAGCCTTAATGCCTCGATCTTATCCTTTAAGACCTTGCCTTTGGATTCTAAATTATAGTTTTTGTTCCACTCTGTTGCAACTAATGTAGCAAGAGATGGTAGTTTTAGCCAATCATCATAAACTCTAAAGGGTTTTGGTCCCCAGTTCTTGATTTCTTCTGTGATGAATAGGGGACAATGGTCCGAGAGTTGTCTATCAAGGGTAGATAGAGATAGGTTAGGCCATACACTTAGCCATTCACCAGTTAAGAGAATTCTATCTAGGCGGTTATCCCCTTATTCATCTGGTTTAAACCATGTGAATTCTTTTCTTTGAATAGGGATATCCAATAGGTCAACTTCAGTTAAGAAGTTTGCAAACTCTTCTGATTCACTTTTGACAAAAGTAGATAGTCCAACCTCTCCGATTGATCCTTGACTGCATTGAAATATCCCAAGATGTAGCAATTTTGAGTTGCATTCCTTTCTCTATATTCCAGCAGTTCTTCCCAAATCATTTTCTTTTCTGCGAAGTGGCATGAGGAGTAGACATATGATTATTGAAATTGGAATGTCTCCCCATAATCCTTCTATACCTAGACCAAATGATAGCTCCCTATACCGCTGCAGTTTAAGGAAGGAAGATTTCCATGTAAGAATTAAGCCACCTGATGCTCCTAATGAACTTTTACACACCATCTCAAAGTCCTCATGCTCCTAGATCCTGCGCATTGTAGCTTTGCCGATGGATTGAAGTTTTGTTTCCTGCACTGCCATCATTTCTATTTTATGCTTTTTTAATAAGTTTATGAGTAGTCTCTTTTTTTGTGCTGCTCCCTAGTCCTCTTATATTCAAACTTGTCATCTTCATAGGAAACCTTGTGGGACTTCCAAAATCTGCATATCATTGCTCTCTGCAGGCTGAAGTTTGGAATGAATGGACTCCTTATCACGTACATTCAACAATATCATGTTTTGTATTGATTCTATTTCACATCCCGCGAAATCAATTCCTATTTTCTGACCATAGTTCCAGGTGTCCATGGCATTTCTTTCTATCTCTTTCCATGCTAGGATACTTCCTTTTTGTAGATTTTGCTCTATGTGCCTTAGCATCTTGTGAATTTTGTCAACATTTGCTGCTACTCCATATCTCTATCCATCCGAATCATGCTTAAGTTAGAATCTACTATGCCCATGTTTATTTCAGATAGCTCAATTAGCTCCTCTGGGGCATCAGAAAACAACTCTATTACAGGCTCAGCTATAGATGATTCTGCTTTATTGCTTGCTTCTGATATTTTCTTAGTTGGATCTGGTGATGCCTTTGCTTTTCCAGTCTCCTCATATGATACTTTTTGTTTCTCAGATTGGATCTGTTGCCCAAGCTTAGTTATTGTCGACTAGTCTACCCTATCCATCTTTCCCAAGGGTGATTCCTTTTCTTCTAACATTGAATACCTATAATTTGATTTTTCCTCTAATGTTTCCTGTATCCCGATTCTAGTTTTTTAGGCATCAATCTTCTGCCCATGTTCTTTCTTCTGAATATTCTGAGTTGTATATTGAAATGGCGGCTGGATTGTGTGTTACTCTTTGTTTTTTATAGACTCTCTTGTGTATATGTCATTTTTTGCAATGACCGGGGGCCTATTCCTCCTGTGGCTGTTGTAATATTTTATCCCGTTTGGTAGGTGATGCAAATCAAACATACATAATTATTCGCTATGATTTTACACTTATTGATTATTATAAAAGATTCATTTTGGTAATTTTTTATTAAAAATTTGGTATAAATCTCACTTTGGTTGTTTTATGAATTTTTAGGAAGATTAATTAAAGAAAAGAGATTTTGGGGCCTAATATTTTAATTAGGCAAGGAAATTTCTACCAAGCCCAGCCCAAAGCCCAAAGGAGACAAGAATATTGATTGGCCCAAGAGCCAAAAACTTAATCCACTTTTACCTACCTTATGTTTAAGTATGGGTTTCAAGTTTTATTTGACAATTATCGCACAATATGGCAATAAAGAGTTAACCAATATTGTGTAATTTTACGTAATTTATTTGGCCAAAATAAATCACATGCATTTACTAATTTAATTTGTCAAATAAACTAATAACAAATAATCCAAGATATAAAACTCACATTCATCTACCAAAAATCACTCACCCTTCTGTCAACTTAGGAGTACAAAAAAAAATTAGCTATGCATATTTAATTTGGAATAACACCACATAAATTTAAACAATAAAAATATAATTAAAACTTAAGAACTCAGAAAATTTCCCTAAATAAGCAGTCCAATCCAAGCTTTAATTCACAACAATTTAGTGGTGAAAATTTCTAAATCAAACAGGAAATTTTCTGCTATCGCACTTTTTTTCTTCTTCCGCACAATTTTTCTTCCTTCCTTTTTTTTCTTCACTTTTTTTTTTCCGCCACTTTCTTCTCTATTCTTCTCCTTCTCTTACTTCAATCCTTCTGCCACGTCACTTCTCTTCTGCGCAGATTTCTTCTATTCTACAGATTTTTTCCTCAATCAAACACTTCTTGTCAACCCTCCTCTTCTTCTATTCTTTTTGTTTTTTTTATCTTCCTCAATTTCCTTCTCTCCCAGCAACTCTTTCTGATTTTTTTCTTCTTTTGTGAACTGCCGCGCAGCCTTTCTTCTCCCAATTTCTCCTCTGCCCAACAATTTTTTTTCTCTCATTGTTTTTCTTCTTGCTCTCTTCTTTCTCTTCTCATGGCTGCCCAACAGATTTATTTTTTTTAATTTTCTCTCCCTGGGCCCTTTGTGCTGGACTATGTGTTGGACTGTGTGTTGCTCTTTGTTTTTTATAGACTCTCTTGTGTATATGTCATTTTTTGCTATGACCGGGGGCCTATTCCTCATGTGGCTGTTGTAATATTTTATCCCGTTTGGTAGGCATGATGCACAGTAAGTCTCCTCTGTCGCTATGATCAGGTAATATAGGCCCTCCACTTGTATTTTTCTCTGGAACATAATATGATCTTGGATGGAAGTTTGTATTTGTATATTGACTGCTCCTAGTAATCTTCTCTTATAAGAGTTGTTGGATGTCCTGATGAAGCCAAATTCCTTTGTAATCCATGTATAGAAATGGGTGGACATGCATGAATATGGCACTCCTTCCAATTTGATCCAACAAATCCTCTTTATGTAAGCATCAGACTCAGATCCCGGGCTCCACGGCTGTAGTAAGGTAAATAATTCCATCATTTCGACTGATTTGTCTTGTAGTATGGCTTGTTTATGGTGTTTTGAGGCGATAATCAGTAATTTGGAATGGGTATCCATTATGCCCAATTCCACTTCTTGGTGTCCCATTTTTAGATATTTTTCGATGTGGTCATCATCCGCAGCAAATGCCAGTGTTGCCACTATGCTGTGTTCTAGCCATTGAGTTTAAGCTTTTGTAGGTATGAATTAAACCAAATATTTGACTATTTGTTCTATCTCAGATTGGGTTTTTTGTTGTGCAGTGTGGCCAACCTCTTTTTCACTTGCTCACGCCTCAGGAATCTTTACAGTTCTGTTCTTTCGTGCCTCATACTTGGGGTAGTTTATTTCCATGAGCTCATCTCCTATCCATATACCTCCCAGTGGAGGATGTAAGTCTATTGATTTTGCCAAACTAACAAATCCATATCGTGTCCTTGCGCATTTCTCTGGATAGGGAAATATAGATCTTTGACTACTCCATATTTGTTGCATAACTTATACATATCCTGTTTCTGCCACTTTTCAGGAAAATTTGCAAAATACAATTTGTTGGAGGTTTCCTGAATTCGTGTAAGAATTTGTTTTGAGGTATGTGTTTTCCTCCTTTTCCAGCTTTCTTCTTATCTTTCTCTCTGTTTCTAGAATCTTGACCTTTGTTGCATCTCTTTCCTCATCTCTTTTTCTTTCCTCTGTGTGTAAGCTTCTTAGTTGCAACAAGGTTCTCCCCTGGGCTATCCAAGGAGTGGAACAAGATGATAATTTCAGGCCAATCCCCTGGGTTATGTACCTGCGTATCTAGCCTTCCGGTCACACGGCGTTGCCCGCTTGAGCTCTAGGCAAACTAGCCGTTATCGGTCAAAGATAGTGAGAAGGCAGAGAAAAGCAAAGAGAGGAAAACTAGCCGTTAACAAAGGGTATTTTTGTTTTACACACTCAAAAATCTCCATGAGACTGAAACTTGAAATTTAAAACCCAAACGCGGCCTTGTCATCCCCGTGGGGATTGGAGGAATATTTCTGGTCCTAAACTCTGGGTTGACTCTTCGTCAAGCGGCTCACTTTTTTCTGCATCATCTTCATCTATAAGGGATTGGACGTTTTGTTTTAGGATTTTTTTCGCAGTTCCAGGTTTTAGACCACTACTGACCATAGACATGGGCAATTTTAACCCGAAACCAGCTAACCGTCAGTTTTTGGACCGGCTAAAATCGGAGGTTTCAAAAATCGAAAGTTTTGATTAAAAAAATAAAATCTGCCAATTTTTAGAGGTTTAAACCGCTCGGAGACAAAAAAAATTATAAGAAAACTTTTGGCCAGTCAAACCATTTTTGGCGATTTGACCGATGAATTTTCCGGCCAGGAAAAGAGTCCATAATTTTTTTATATTTTTTTTTTGAATTTTAGGGTTTAGATTTTAGGGTTTTTAGAGTTTTTACGGTTTGAAAAGTTATAAAAATTATAAACATATAAAACTTATAAAATTTAAAAAACTTATTACTTTTAACTTATAAACGTTTTTAACTTATAAAACTTAAACATTTGTATGCTGAGCATGGGAGAATAATTCCATAATAATCCGAACTAATCCCTAATTCATAGGCTCCCTTTTTTAATAAGATTCCGGTACGAAGCATACAAGTACTATAATGTGATTCTACATGAGTATGCTAACCATGTATGTAGTGATATCATTGGAAATTTGATAGCAAAAACAATAAAAAAAATCCAATATATAATAGAATTTCCAAGTCCGCAGGATAGGACTGATTGGCTACTATTTCAAAAATTAAGGTTGGTTCAGTAGAACTATAGAAACCAATACACAGAACTCCCATTAAAAGAAAAATGGAAATATAAAACATAAAAATTTAGTAACCTGTAAAACTTAAAAACTTAAAAACTTTTTTAACTTATAAAAACTTAAAAGTTAAAAACTTGTATAATATGTACAGTTTTAACTTATATAAATATAAAGGTTATACAATTTTATAGATGTTTATATAAGTTTATAAGTTATACAAATTTAACTTTTAAGTTTTATAAGTTAAAAAAATTAAAAGTTTTTTAGTTTTGCAAGTTATATAATTTAAGCTTTATAAACTATTAAGTTTTATAAGTTATATAAGTTATATAAGTTTTATAAGTTTT
Organism: Pinguicula moranensis; assembly: GCA_028565015.1. NCBI lineage: Eukaryota > Viridiplantae > Streptophyta > Magnoliopsida > Lamiales > Lentibulariaceae > Pinguicula > Pinguicula moranensis. The sequence goes on from JAOWBN010197557.1 coordinate 11,744, forward strand.
TAAGTTTTTAAGTTTTATAACTTTTATAAGTTTTTATAACTTTTCAAATCCTAAAACCTAAAAAACCTAAAAACCTAAATTTTATAATTTTTCAAACTCTAAAAAATCTAAAACTCTAAAAACCCTAAAAAAACTAAAAAACCTAAATCCTAAACTTATAAATTTATAAATTATGAAAGTCATTCCCTTCCCTTTTGAAACCATTTTTTTAAATTTATTTATAGTTGAATTTAAGTCATTTCCCTCCCTTTTTAGTTTTTTTTAATTATATTATAAATGTAAATTAATTTAAATTGTAAATGTAAATGTTAAAGGATAGCTCATTCTTAAAAAGTGCATTCGCTGGGGTTGCACACCCCAGATTGCTTCGCTCTGCTCCGATCCCCAGGATCCTTCAATCACAGCATTCCCATCCCCTCCCAAATCTTTGTAACATTATTTATTGTATTAGTGTTATAAATGTAAACGTGACTTCTTTTATATGGTCAATGTAATTTTATTTATATTTTAATTTATAAATTATTACATACTTATATATAAATAATATTTGTATATTAATATGTTTATTATTATAAGTTTATTCGTTTATGGAACTTAAAAAATATATATATATTATAGATTTATATGACAAATATAAAATAAATAATTTTTTCTAAAAAAATAAAAGGTACAAAATTTTCCTTTAAAAAAGTTTAAAAAAAACTCGGTTACACGGAGATTTGAACTGAATTTAAACCGTGTCGAAACCGTCTTGAACCAAAACGGTCAACCGAACAGCCAACCAGAGGAAATCGGACCGGGCAAAATCGGATATTTAAGGTTAAGGCTAAGGTTTTCATTTTTTAAAATCAGGAATCTACAGAAAATCGGTGGTTCGGTAACTGACAATCAAACCGCCCATGTCTAACTGATCAGACATCCACTAATTTGTCCTTTTTCTATGTTTGGGTTTTATTTTCCATATAAATCAATACTTCCCATTTTATTGAATATTTTATTTATTAGTACAATATGGTCATTTTAGACAAAGTGTTTCAAAGAATTTTTGTGTGAAATTTGTCTTCAAATGTCGAATTTGATCATGCGCATGCACCATTAGGGTCCGTTTGGTAGCCTATCAGAAGTCGGATAAAGTGTGGTAACTTAGGGTTATCCACCTTTATTCGTTGTTCGATACGCACACAGTAGTTATTCCCCGGCCCGATGGATCATTGCTCAGCCCAGGATATTTGCGTGTCAACTCCCCAATTTTTATCCCACAAAAATTGGCCGAATTCCGTTATCCCACTTTTAGAGATAGGCAAACGGGTCTGGCCTGGCCCACCCACAAAATGGGTTAAACAAGCCTTACCCGCTCATTTTTAAACGTGCTACGACAGGCTTATAAAATAAAACAAACGGGTTGCGGGCTGAATTTTGGAGCCCAGGATTTGGCCCACCCGTCCGTTTTTATATATGAAATAATAAAAAAATATTATCATGATAGAAAGTGTAGTGTAGCCTAATGGTTAATGCATTGATTACAAGAGGAGGAGGTTGGGTGTTCAAATCTCACTTGTGTCGCATTCATTTTCTTTTAAAAAGAGATTATTAATAATATAAATAAATAAAAATAATAATAACTAAAAAAATAGCAATCACGCTCCCTAAATGGGCGAGCCTAAACTAGCCCATAACAAAAACGATTTGAGTCGGGCTCGCTTGTTTACAAAACAAGCGAGCCTGGGCTTGCACATTTTAAGCAGACAGGCGTGCCTAGCTCGCTGCTTGCCTACCTTTACCTACTTTTGATCCATGAGTGAAGTTACGTTATTGCCCCTATACTTCATAATTTTTACGGCATTAACAACTATAAATAGCTTACCCATGTGTACCCTAAACCTAATTTCTCAGATCTTTGCACAGACTCACTCGTCCACCTAGCGTTCTTCTTGTTGAACAGTCATCTCCCACTTTCCGGGAATAGCACTACGATCGGGTGTCCACATTCTTCATCTATGTAACCGTAAACCTTGTATCCACATTCTTCATCTATGTAACCGTAAACCTTGTATTTATACCAATCATTTTCTTATTTACCATCTACTGTTTTCAATTTTTCTTAGCTTAGGGTTATTGTAATTCTCTAATTTTTTAACCTATTTTTTTATGGGTTTAGTGTAATTTTGCCTTCTACTTGTTTGGATTGTTAACTAATGTTGAAAATTTGATAGTTTCCCCAAATTTAGAATCCCTCAAACAATATATTACCTCTATTGATAGATTTCCTAGGATAATTCATAATTGTTTAATTGCTTAGGTGAGAGTTCAATCTTTGATTCAATTTGTTTTAGGGCAGCACTGTTGTCGAGAGTTCAAATTTGGATTCAATTTGAGTGATGCCATTTGGCAGCACTGTATTCAGTTCATTGAGAGTTCACATTTTACTTTAATTGGTTTGATGCTATTCGACACCAATGTTGTTAGCAATGTCTAATGGTGCACTTACTTCGATGTTCAAAGTTCAATTTATGTTCTGAAAACATGTTTCATTTGTTCCACTATGCAAAAAAATGACTTTGATTGAAATGTTTTGTGTAATGAGATTTGAAGTCTTTAATGCAAAGGATGCTATCGCTACTTTGCTTGTTTTTGTGTTGGTTTCATTTACCAAAAGAAGTATTGTCGTGAAAAATGATTTTGTTGTTCATTCATTTTCAAGAAGTATAATAGTTAGCTATTTGCATTGGTGGATGACTTTTTCTATAGACTTCTATGCTGAATTTATTTGATCTTGCGACTTTCTTGGTTTGCGCAAGAGTTTTGGTTGGTGTGCTGCATATTATCATTGCATTAGCAGAACAACAACCAGACAATGCGTGTATGTCTAAGCGCAAGCGTGATCGGAATGTACATCCTAAATTCTTGATACTAGACAAAATCTCTGAAAGATTGTCGTTCATGGAAAGAATCACTCAAGAGGCTAACAAGGAATGTTTCACGAACTTGAGAATGTCAAAGCACGCATTCACAGAGATTTGCAGAGTTTTGAGAGATGTTTGTGATTTGACAGACGACCATTACGTATCTGTGGTTGAGAAAGTTGCTATCTTCCTACGTACACTTGCACACCATAAAAAATAGGATCTTGCAAAGTGATTTCCAACGAAGTAGCTAGACCATTAGTACCACCTACTCCAATCGATGAAACAACTACTGATAAAAAATGTAAATGTTTTCAGGAATGTTTAATACGTATGCTTCCTAAATGAGAGTTTCATATCATTCTCACAATATTTCCTTTTGTTGTAGGGATGAGTGGGTGCACTGGACGGTACCTATTTCCCGCTGCACATTCAGGTAGAGGACCAACCAAGGTACCGGACAAAGAAAGGTCATTTGGCAACAAATGTCCTTGAAGTTTGTTACACTCAAGAGCGTTTTATCTATATGCCTACTGGTTGGGAGGGTTCAGCTACAGATGGGTGTGTGCACCGTGATGCAGTCACTCATCCTATTGGACTGAGGGTCCAAAATGGTTAGTTCAATCTGATATTGCGTTGAGTTATGGTCCTTTCTTGCAGTTAAAGATTATATTTGTTGGTCCCTGCAGGAACTTACTACCTGTGTGACAGTGGATACACGCATTGTGAGAGTTTCCTCACTTCGTACAGGCAGACAAAATATCATCTACAGGAATAAAGTGGTGCGAGTAGAACATAAAATTACAAAAAACTATTCAATCTGTAATACATCACAACTCACAATGTTATAAAGAGGGTCTTCGGTATTCTAAAGAAGCGTTTTGCTATGTTAAGGATCCCCACATACTATTACATTAACACACAATGTGATATCAATTTAGCTTGTGGGTTGGTGCACAATTTTGTCATCAACGTAGTACCTTATGATCTATTATTAGAACCGGCAGCTAACCACCTTCATGGAGTTGAAGAACCTAATCATGCTACAGATGAGATAGAGGATCACATTCAGTCCATGAATTGGTCTCCCAGATGGAATCAATTCAAGGATAATTTAGCCAACGAGCTATATGAAACCTACCATTCACAAGGGGTTGGATAAAGCTCTTCAGTATATATTTGTGGTTATGTCAGTACGGGTTGTTGTGACTCTTTCTATTGGTTGTGATTTTTTCCATTTGGTTGTGACTGTCTACATTGTTTGTGATCGTTTTCCACTAGTAGTGTCTGGTACCAATTGTTAGAAATATGACTATGCAACATGTTAAACTCACTCGTCACGCTTTGTTAGATGCTTACGTTGCTTGTATATAGGGGCACAAGCATGGATACAGCGAGCAACTGTTATGAAAGGGATGAAGTGAGCTCTAAGAAATTTGATGATCTAGCTCAACCTACTCGAAGGATTAGATCAGGCATCACAGTACCGTATAAATGTCCAGGAGCAACCGCTGAGGCAACCGGGAAAAAGATAAAAGTTGAACCATCACCTGAGCCTACCAACAGTGAGAAGGTTTATCTTACTCCAGACGAAGAAAACTCCTTGCTCACGGACCTGAATGATTTAACACTTAAAGGTTGGAAGGCCTGCCAAGGATGGAAGTTGGGCACTCACTACAAGGTTGTTGCTAAGGTGAGAGCCTTGGTGGAAGGCAGTACAGTTACAACAAAGAACGTAGGGAACAAAATGCACAACTAGGGTAAGCAATATCATTTACTTAATGAACTTTACTAATTGAGTAGATTGACAATTGATTCAGGGACGCATGTAATCATTGTCAACTTTGAGGATATGTGAACCGAATATGCATAGGCACAACAATTGTTAGAAATGTGTAAGAATATTTTTGAATCCCCGTGGCTATGGTTGTGCTTAAGATGCATTCTTTACTTTGATAATGTACAGGTGAACAACAAGTACCTAACACTGAGAGTCAAGTCATTCTCATACTATGACTTGTGGTATGAGGTATTTGGTTAGTACTAAGCTACAGGATCAGGTGGGGACCACCTCATGGAAGAAAAGAAACCTCCCGTGAGACCTACAGAGGTCATCGATGATTTTGATGATGAATAAATTGAAGAGTCAACTGAGCAAAAGGCCACTGCTGTTGTTGACAAAGCAAAATCTGGTGTGGATGGTGAAGGTAGCGTAAGCCATGGAAGGCATGATCAAAGCTGGATAGTCAATCCAGCCTAGTCTCCAAGGCCGAAGAAATCCTCTCAAATGCGGATGCAGTCTGTCTAAACAAGAGCAGATTCTGGATGATGAGTCCAAAATGGAGAAATTGCTAGGTTGATGAAGTATCTGCAAGAACATGAAGGGATGAACATTGAAAGCAGGATTCGCCTTGTTGATCACCTACTTAAGTATGATGGACAGTACTATTACTGGATCAATCTTGCTGGAGAATGTCGTGATAAATTTATCCGACTGTTTTGTGAAGGAAAACTTACCTAAGCTTTAAGATGTTGTATGTTTTGACAATCTGGACCATTTATGATGTTGATGTTTATGCTGGACCATTTATGTTGATGATTGTAATATTTTATCAATTGAGCAGTTTAAGGTTTATCAGTTTTGGTGCAAGAGTTTGGTCTGTTAACTATGAGTTTTAGTCTGGAGCTACAGATGTTTTAGTTTGGTGCATGATTAGAACTTGGGTTGTTTGAAAGGTAGAAGTTGTTGTACGTTATATTAGTTGAGTAATTGTGATGTTTTATTAGGTGAATTGGTCAGGGAGTTAAGCGTTGCTTCCTTACATTTGGTGCATTCAATGGCTGCATTGGTTGAAAGTGTGTAGTACGTAGGGTACCTGAGATAGTGTCTAAGTATGGTGCATTCAGTCCAGGCATGATGCATCCAATGAAGGCAGTGACTTAACTGCCATTAATGATGCCATTCTAATGCTGCAACTAGTGAAGCATCCAGTGAAGACAGTGACTTAATTGGATTCATTAATGATTCCATTTTTCATGTTGCAATTCAGTTACTACAATTCAATTCAAAGTTCACACATTGTTTTTAGTAGGCATTAGACATAGACTAAGTTTCTGTAGCACATTATCTAAACTAAGTTCATTGCAATTCAAAGTTGATTTGCATAACAGTTCACTACATTTGTTAGGCTTGCATTTTAATAATGAACTAGATCAAAATGGCTCTATTAAATTCTAGTGTTTCAATTAATGAAGTTGTTGGAATCTATACATCACACAATGCATCTTGGGTCGCAACGCAAATAGTCTCTTTGTATAATTACAAGGATAAGGCTGCGTACATCTGACCCCCCAAACCCCAACTTAGTTGAGAATATACTGGGTAGGTTGTGGTTGTGGTGTGCATTCAGTTCACTGCATTTTTTAGGCTACTCAGTTCACTGTAATTCAAAGTTGATTTGCATAGAACAATTCACTGCAATTCAAACACAGAATAAGAACAAAAAAATAGGAGGATGGGAATTGCTCCGGATTTGAACATAACCACCACAAACACATAACATAAGAATTCCAACATAGAAATTCCAGCATACACAACACTACTTTTAACTACAACCAAAACAAAAATGTCAAACTGCTATATTCAACATAATAAAAACAAAAGCAAACGCTGCTTCAAAACAGGAATAAGGGACTACTCTAGGTGAAGTATTTGGCTATCCAGTCATTGGTAATGCAGGAGGAAGCCTGATTTACGGTGAAGAGGCGCCTGTAGACAGTGGGGTTCTCCTCCTCCTCACCGTCAATGATGATGGGGTTCTCCTCCTTGTCTCAATTATACGTCCCTGAGTAACATTTTTGGGTCTTCCCATTGGATTTGCTACCAATACTGAAAGGTGGTGCTTTATCTCGTACGCGTGCTCCTTTTTGTGTTCCCGGGCATACATACGCAATGAGAAAAATTGGTAGGAGGTTTCACCAACCGACGGCGCGGGCGTGACACCTGAACCAAGTTAGCAGTGGGGAGTGGGGATGAGTTCTCCATCGAATAGCCAGAGAAACTGCATGAGCGTTTGGAAAAGATGGAGAATCTAGGGTTTGAGGAAAATAGACGATTTATACCAGATTTTGGATGGCGTTTTGGTAAAAGGACGACTCATTAAAGAAGTGAGAGGATATTCGGCTTGGTCATCACTAATACCAAATTGAGACTTTCTCCCAGGCGTTATTCCATCTGCTCACTACCAAACGAGGGATAAAAATAATTGTCCCGCTGTATACCACCAGTTATCCACGAAGTCTTATAGGACATATCCGACTACCAAACGGACCCTTACGAAACTCTTTTATAATCTATACTATATTTGGTGTAAGAGATGCGAATCTGTGGTAAACAACTATCCATTATCAATGAAATTTTAATTTACTTTAACTCTCTAGATTTTATTTGATTAATTGTGTTATCATATGAGTAGGAGTGATAATGAAATTTTTTGGACTGAGAATTGAAGTTTATTTAGAAAATGAAAAATGGTAGTGCAATAGAAGACAAGGTGAATGCAAAGTAAAGGAAAAATGAATATAGTGTTGTGAACTAATGATAATAACAATATAATAAATACAAAGGATAATAGATATCCATAAGATTACTTCTCTTCTCCAAAATATTTTTCTACTATTTTTCTCTCTTCATTATTACAATCACAAGGTGCTTATTTATAGAGGCTGTGAATGGATATTTGCCCATAACTCCTTTGCATGCTTGACACCTAGCACACACTTGCCCATTCCTCCTTTGTATGCTTGACACCTAGCACACACTAGGAGTGGCCAAATGGGTTTTTGGGACGGGTATTGCCAATACCAAATCCCGGCCTGATAAGAAACGGTATCGAAAATCTGGTCCCGATACCGTCCCAAAAACCCAAATTTCCAAAAAAATCCATAATTTGGGTATCTAAACGGGACGGGTTTGTGAAATGCCCGAAATACCCAAAAAAATTACAATGTAAGAAAAATCCCAATTTTTCGATTACCTGATTTCCCATTTTCCCAATTACCCTAAATCCGAATCCGTCTCAATTTCCGAATACCCGACTTATTTCGGGTAATCGAGAATTTGATCTATCACCCGAATCCCGATAGACCGTTTGGCCACCCCTAGCACACACTTGTTCATTGCTTCTTTGTATGCTTGACACCTAGCATAGGAAGTTCTTAGGAAAGGACACCTCATTTAATTTGCATGGGGTTTTATTTCCTAAATGGGATATTCATCCCATAACACTACCCCTTAAATATTCATTCTATCATGCCTCGTTTAAACCTTACAATGAAAAAACCTCATGGAAAAAATCCTAATGAAGGAAAAAGTTGCAATAGGTAGTGCTTTTGTGAACATATCTGCCAGATTATCACTTAATCGAACTTGCTGAATATTGATGTCACATTTTTCTTGAAGGTCATATGTAAAGAAAAATTTGGATAATATATGTTTCGTTTTATGTCTTCTAATAAAACCTTATTTCAATTGAGCAATGCAAGTTGTCTTATCTTCATACAGAATAGTTGAGATTTCTTTCTTATTTTTCAAGCTACACATTCCATGAATATGTTGGGTTATGATCTTTAACCAAATGCATTCACAACTAGGGGTGACCATTCGGGATTTCGGGACGGGAAATGATTGTTCCCATTTTCGTCCCGAAATTTTTCCAGAACGGAAAATGGTTTCCATTCCCGGACCGAAGTCCCAAAGTCCCAAAATTTTTGGGACTTCAGGATTTGGGACTTCGGGAATTCGGGACCCGAATTCTCAAATTCTGAATTTGCATGAAAAATTTTGGGAATTTCGGGACTTCAGGACTTTGGGACCGGAATAGGTTGTTCTCATTCTCGTCCTAAAATTTTTTCGGGAACGGAAAACTATTCCCATTCCCGGACCGTAATCCCGAAGTCTCAAAAATTTTGGGACTTCGGGACTTTGGGATTCTGAACTTTGGGAATTCCCAAATTCTTGAATCCCGAATGGCCATCCCTGTTCATGACTTGTTTCATGAATTGCAAGGATTTCTGCATAGTAAGAGGAAGTAGCAACTAATATTTGTTTAATAGAACACCACGAAATAGTTGTACTTCCACAAGTAAATAGATACCTCGTTTGAGATATAACTTTGTGTGGATCTGATAAATATCTAGCATCAGCAAAATTAAGTAATTTTGGGTTAGATACACTGGGATAATCTATATGCATTGTTCCTTGAAGATACCGAAAAACGTGTTTGATTCCATTCCAGTGTCTTCTAGTTTGAGAAGAACTATATCTTGCTAGTAAATTTATTGCAAATGATATATCAAGTCGTGTGTTATTGGTAAAATACATTAGTGCTTCAATTGTAGTAAGACATGGCACTTCAGGACCAAGTTTTTCACCATCTTCATGAGAATAAAATGGGTCCTTCTTCATATCAAGTGATCTTACCACCATTGGTGTACTCAATGAATTTTCTTTATCCAAATAAAATCTTTTGAGCACTTTCTCCAAATAATTAGATTGATGTACAAAAATTCCTTCTGCAAGTGCTCAATTTGAAGACCTAAAGACAATTTTATTTTCCAAGGTCTTTCATTTCAAATTTTTTCTTCAAACAAGCTAATGCCTTTGATAACTCTTCAGGAATTCCAATAATATTTAAGTCATCTACATCTAACCCTCCCCAGACCTTGCCTTAGGGCGAGATTTACTGGGTATGTTTGGTTTGGTTTGGTTCGGTTTACATAGACAACAATGATGAAAAGTTCTGATCCAAATCTCTTTATAAAAACACATGGATATATTGGATCATTTTTATAATCTGCATTTAATAGGTATGTGTTCAAATAATTGAACCACATAGTTCCGGATTATTTCAGTCCATATAAATATTTATTTAGTTTGATCGAATAAATCTCTCAAAAATTAGAATTTTGTGTTATATGCACTTTAAACCCTTTTGGGATATTCTAGTGAGCCATATAAATAGGTTCTCACTAAATCCATCAGTTGCATCTCAATTTTTTCATGAATTGCCAAATATATCGAATAATGAAATATGATTGTATTCATCACAGGAGATTAAGTCTCTTCATAATCAATGCCTAATTTTTGGATAAAATTTTGCGTGACAAATCGTGCTTTATATCTCACGACCTTATTTTTCTCAATTCTTTCCCGCACAAACACCCATTTATATTCAATTGGTTTGATACCTTTTAGTATAGTGACTACTAGTCCAAAAACTTCATGTTTCATTAAAAAACTGAGCTGTGAAGAAATTGTTTATTTACGTTTTGGCCAATCATGTCTGCACCTACATTCATCCATAGATATAGATTCAATATATTCGTTCACTTTCATTATATCGCATGTTATTTTAAAAAAAATAGCGTTGACGTTTGTTTTGTCTCGATTCTATCATTTTTCCGTTAAGATATAATTTATGGAGATCTCCTCCTCATTTTTAGGTAACTAAATTTTTTTCATTTATGCCGTTTGCCTCTTCTAGAGTAGTACGGGTTGCTGTTGTAGATTTTATTTCCTCTTCTAGAACATTTTCTATGTTTGCTCCTTTTTTTTCGAGAATTTTATCTTTGGAACTAATTGGTCTTCCACACTTCGTGTATGATTTAGACTCATTTGGCTGCGTTTCGTAGTCTTTTTCTGGGAAGATTATGTCAGATAATCCTCGATTATCCGACCTTACCCGTCGTTTGGTGCACGTGCATTTGTTGTCCGAGGGCCAAAAGGATTTTGGCTTGTCCCGTCTGGACCCAGGACAACTCCTTGATTACTCCGTAAATTCTGTCCGCCCAAAAAAGTCCGAATTTTGTAATCTCTCTTGTATCCCCCAATGTAAAATTCCCAATAATTTACTACGAAACCTAGTATATAAATCCAGAAAAATACAGACACTCATTCTCCGTTTCTTCACATTCGCGACTTCATATGAGGGCTTCTCCGACCAAGATCTTTCAACGACTGCGACTGCTCCAGGCAACTTCTTCAAGTGAGTTTTCTCTAGAACAGGTTTACCTCAAATTCTCCTATTGATTATCTGCATTCTTTTGGTTAGAAACCGTAGGTTTCATAGATTAGGTTCTTTTCATAGATTAGGGTTCTTTTCATCCTACAGTGGTCAGATTAGGATATAATTCCTAGGCTTTCGTAGCCCATATTGTCTGTTTTAATTCTATGACGAATATCTTGCTTATTACAACATTTTTGGTTTGCGCAAGAGCGTTCGTTCTTGCGTTGCCAATTATTCTTGCTATAAAGGGCCAATCTCTAGACATTGGCACAAGGTTGTATAAGTGAAAGCGTAACAAGGATGCCCCTCCTAAATATCTTATTCTAGATAAGATTTCAGAAAGATTAGCATTCCTGGAACGAATCACTCAAGAATCAAATTGGGAATCTTCAAAAACTTCTGAATGTGCAGTCAAGGATTTTAAGAACTGTGTCGTATTTTGAAGGAGGATTTTCACAATAACAAATAGGGAATGCTTCAAAAACTTCAGAATGCTAAGAGAAAAAAACATTTCCGTATTACGATCTCTGGTGCGAATTGTTTGGATAGTATCATGCCACAGGATCAGGGCCTAGAGACCACATAATGGCAGAATGAGAACGTACTCCAACACCTAATGAGGTCTATGACATTTCAAATGAGTTCGAGGAAGGAATAGATGAATCAACCAAACCCAAGGCAAGAGGTCTAGCTGTAGAAGGTGAAGCTAGTGGGAGCAGGGGAGCGCAAGAAGACAACAACCACTAACCATACAAGCCTCAACTGTCAACCAGGTGAAACCCTATCCAACTAGGACGTTGTATTGAAGCAAGTACGAGAGGTTTTTAGTGAAGAACAACATTACATGAAGGAGGAGTCTAAATTGCAGAAGACGACAAAGTTGATGGATACTTGAAGGAGTACGATGATCTGAATTTGGTGGATAGGCTGCATCTTGTAGATCATTTGCTTAATCATGATGGACACTATTACTATTGGACGAATATGAATGCTACGGGGCAATCTGAATTCATCAAGGTCTTCAAGGAAGGGAAACTCAGCTAATTCTTAGTTTGTTGGATTATCGTTTAGTTATGAGTATGTTTTGCTGGATTATCAGTTAGACCGTTTTGTTAAGCTCAATGTAAAGTTTTTCTATAACCAAAATTTGCAACTCTGAATGTTTATGGAGGAAGCTTAGCATACTTTTATGGGGATGGTTTTGGAGCTCTAGCAGATGAAAGTTCTCGAGTTCAAGATGGAAGTTTTGCAACTCTGAATGCTTCTGGAGGAAGGTTTGCATACTTTTATGAGGATGGTTTTGGAGTTCTAGCATACGAATGTTATTGAGTTCATTGTTAAGTTCATTAATTGCAGTACCTGTAGTTCGTGAGTTCATTGTTTTGCATACTTTTATGAGGATGGTTTTGGAGTTCTAGCAAATATAATGTACTTGAGGTTCATTGTTTTGCATAATTTTATGAGGATAGTTTTGGACCTTTTGGTAATGAAATTAAACACCAACAATTTCATTACCTAAATTACATCAAGTTCAGCAAGTGCATTACCTTAACTCACGTCTTCACTGTTAAATGTATAAGATCCAACAAGGTAACAAAATAAACACATGGACATAAGCACGCAGTGGTCATTATTAATCGATTGGCCAGCTAGTTTGCCCTCTGGCCGTACTATCATTGACGCGGAAATGCAACAATTTCATTACCTAAATTGCATCAAGTTTAGCAAGTGCATTGCCTAAACTCACGACTTCACTGTTAAATATAAGATCCAACAAGGTAACAAAACAAACACATGGACATAAACAGCAAGTGCATTATCTAATAAAAAATCAAACTTTAGACATGCAACAAGCATAACAGGTCAAACACCAACATAAACATTTGCAACAATGTGATTTTACTTCCACAATACAAGTAATACTCTGCTCATAACATAAGGGAAGAGCAGGGCAAATACAATAACCTGACCAGAGGTCACATAGACTATCCAAGAGTTATAACACTTTGCTAACTTTACATAGAACCAGGAAAGGAACATAAGACAAATGGAGATAAACATGCAGTGATCACATACACCAATATATAATAAGATTCAAGTTCTCGCAGGTCTGAACAAAAATGAATTGCACTTTCAAGTGCCAACTTTCGCCTCATGGACATTTTCACCTCTTATTCAGTCTACTATAATTCAATGCTTGCATCCAAGGGGGAGTTTCACTAGATCTCAGCATTCACGACATTCATAACATCATAAAAATCAAGCGATCCCAACATTCAAAACCAAAACACAGAGGCAATCATAAGATCCAAAATTGGCATAGGCATTTATAAAATCCCAACATTCACAAGGAGAGGTGGTACTTTTTTAATCACATTAATACTACAAAAATCAAAAATTCCAGGACAAGTGCCAAAACAAAATACTTGTCTAAATTCGGGATTTTAAAAGTGCCAACATGATATAGGCATACACTTTTATACTAATACTGCAAATACTAACAATAGGTCAGCATACATAAGTCCCATTTCACAGTTTAGGTGAAAAACTCATTGGTGGTGCAAGAGCTGGAATTTGCAGCTAGAAAAAGGCGGTGGTACACATTCTGAACTGAGTCTTCTCCATTAATGATGATTGGGTCTTCTTCCACGTCTCCGGTTCTGTGTTCAGCTGGTCTCGGTGGTTCAACAGTGGCCGGAGTGTTGCGGTTCACTTGGGTCTTAATACCTTCTTTGTATGCACGAGCATACATATGCAAAGAGAACTTGGTAGGTGGCTTCACCAAGCGATGGCTGACGGCGGATACGAACGGGCGACTAGGTTTTCGGTGGCGTCTTCCATGATGCACAGAAGTGATGAATCAGAGAAGACAGGAGGCGAATTGGGCGGATCTACAAATTAGGGTTCATAAGGATTTTTAGAGTTTTTATACCAGTATTTTGAGGGCATAATTGTCATAGCATAGGCATAATCGTAATAGTGAATCAAAGTAGGACAGTCCCTCGATTGTCTGTGTCTACCAAACAACTTACCCCCTCAAACCCTGTCTTTGCATTATCCCGTAAAACCATTACCAAATAGGTGAACACAAAATTTTAATCGGACAAACCCAGTAGTTATCCGCGAAGCGGGATACCCGTAATCCTGCTACCAAACAAAGCCTTTGTGGTTAAAATTTGTCCTTGTGGGACATTAAGTCTAACTTGAGCATTTGCAACTGGTATATGAGACTCGGTTATCTTTTTTAGGTCGGTAAACGCATCTGGCAATTTTTTTTTGTTAAGACAAATTTCATATAAAAAATAAAGTTATTTACATAATGGACATGAAAGCAAAAATGGAATGGACAAATCATCCTAAGTACTAGACCTACTATGGTAAATAAGGGTATGCTTCCTCGATCACGAACTGTATTTTCTGCCCCTCCGTCGTACGCATCTAGTAATTGATTTGCTAAATTTTGCAAATAAATAACCTTTTGAACTTCAAGTTTACATTGTTGAGAACGAGGATCAAAATGTGATAGTGAATATTTATGCTAAGATATTGTCTTTTTCAGCTGTTTATTTCTCCCCCTAATGCTGAAAAAATTGATTCATCGAAATGATAATCAGCAAATCTTGCTATAAATGAATCTCCAGTTGATGATTATAAATATTTAATTATCGATGGAGATTCATATCCGACATATATTTTTATCCTCCTTTGAGGACCTATCATTTTACATTGTGGAGGAGCAATTGGTACAAATACTGCATATCCAAATATTTTTAGATGGAAAATGTTTGGTTCTAAAGCATAAACCATTTGTATTGGAGAGAATTTATTATAACTTGCTGGTCTGATACAAATAAGTGTTGTTGTATGCAAAATTTCATGTCCCCAAGAAGATACAAGATGTTTAGAATGCATGAGCATTTGCCTTGCAATCAATTGGAGGCGTTTAACAAATGATTCAGTCAGATCATTTTGTGTATGAACATGAGCAACGGGATGCTCAATGGTTATCCAAATTGACATACAATAGTCATTAAAGGTTTGGGATGAAAATTCACCAGCATTATCTAGGTAAATTTTCTTTATTGGAAAATCAGGGATATGAGCTCGCAAGCGAATTATTTGTGCAAGTAATCTTGCAAAAGCTAAATTGCGAGTAAATATTAAGCATGCATGTGACCATCTAGTTGATGCATCAATTAGAACATAAAATATCTAAATTGGCCCATATATATCTCCCTGAATTCTTTTCAATAGGGTTCTAATACCAAAATTTGTTTAATTAAGCTCTTATAATTAGTTTGCCTTGAGAGCAAGCAACATATAAAAATTCACATGTTTGAAAAATCTTCTGGTTTTTCATTGAATGACCACATGAATTCTCTATAATTTTTCGCATCATAAATGATCCGGG
>JAOWBN010197558.1:0-15076 GCA_028565015.1 Pinguicula moranensis
CATTTATTAAAATTGTCTGTGAGTTTCGTTCAAGTTTTGTTCTATAAAAGAACATGTAATGATACAAAGTTTGATAGGAAAAAAAGAGGTGGAGAGAAAGAAATTTCAGAAGAAAACTTGCCTTTATTATTCATTTGCACGTATCAAATTCTTTACTTTGTTTACACAATTTATTTATTAGTTTACAACACATATATAAATTATACTTTATATTTTTTTATCTATATATTGTATAGTTTATATAGTTTATAAGTTTAGAAATTATAAACTTATAGTTTATAAATAAAGATTTATAAGTTTAGGGATTATAAACTTATAGTTTATAAATAAAGATTTATAAGTTTAAGGATATAAGTTTAGGGTTATAAGTTTATAGTATATATTGTTATAAGGTTACAGGTTTAGGGTTATATATAGTTCATAATTTATAAACTTACATATATAAATTATACTTTGTAGTTTATATAGTTTATATTTATATATTGTGTAGTTTATATAATTTATAAGTTTGAGGTTATAAGTTTATAGTTTACATAATTTATAAATAAAGATTCATAAGTTTAGGGTCATAAGTTTATATATAAATATAGGGTTATAAGCTTATAGTATATATAGTTAGGGTGCGTTTGGTACCCTGTCATGAGCTGGATAAAGTGTGATAATTGAGGGTTATCCTTCTTTATCCTTCGGTACATGTGCGGACGCTATCCTCTACCCGACGGATAATAGCTCGGACAAGGATAATCGAGTGACAACTCCCACATTTTAATCCCAATAATTTATAGGGTTTTCGTTCTCCCGTCTTTAACCCACATTATAAAGTTACCTTTTTGACCTTACTATTCAAAATTATTACTGCATTACCAGGTATAAATACCATTGTCATAACCCTAATCCACAAAATTCCCAAATTGTTCTTCACATACTCTTTCTCCTCGATAGAAATCTTCACGGTGAGAAGACCGTCTCCGTCCTCAGAGACTTCTCCTTTCCGGCGACAGCCCTCTGACCGGTCATCTAGATTCTTCATTTTCATTAAACCTCATTTTTCCCTTCACATTCGTATTTACTATTTATGTTCTTCAATTTTGCGTTCATATTTATCACGGTTTGCCTCTATTTGGATTTTATATTCGTTTTTACTTATGTAATTATCTATATTCTTCATTTTTGCGTAGCCTTGGGTTACTATATTGGCGATTTAGCTTTTTCTTGTTTTGATTACATCGAATTGCCTATGTAGTGACCATCCCTAGGATGATTCAAAATTGTTAAAATGTTTATGTGAGAATTGATCTATGTAGTGTCAAACCCTAGGCTAAGATATAGTGAATTGACTAAGTGCAGAGTCCCGATGGGCGAATGTTGCATTCTGACATTTATTTTTGAGAAGGATGAAGTTTTATGCTTTGTGTTGCTACTAATTAAATAAACCCTAGGATGATTTAAATTTGTTAAAATGCTTATGTAAGAGTTGATCTATGTAGTGCCAAACCCTTTTCTTATTTGGATTTTACCAAATTGCCTATGTAGTGACAACGCCTAGGATGATTCAAAATTGTTAAATTGCTTCTGTGATAGTTGATGTATGTAGTGCCTAGCCCTAGCCTTATCTTGTTTAGATTTTACTGAATTACTTATGTAAAATTTGTTTGGTTGCCAACATATTTTGTGTTGATATAAGTTACCAAAAGAAGTATCAAAATGTCATCCTTGTTGTTCCACTAAAACGTAAATGATTATATTGCTCGTGCATTTTCAACCAATGGATGTTGCAACTTTCTTTGCATGAGCAAGAGTATTCGTTGAAGCGCTCCCTACTATCATTGCACTAGCTGAACAAGAAATCAATAGTGCCACATGACCGTGTATGCGTAAGCGCAGGCATGACGGAGTGCCCCTCCTAAATACTTGATATTAGACAAAATTTCTAAAAGATTGGAGTTCCTAGAATGAATCACTCAAGAGACTAACAAGGAATGTTTCAAAAACTTGAGGGTGTCGACCCAAGCTTTCACAGAGCTGTGCAGAGTTTTGAGAGATGATTGTGGTTTGACATACGATCATTATGTGTCCATAATTGAGAAGGTTGCTATGCAAAAATAGGATATTGCAATCTGATTTCTAGTGAAATAGTCAGACCATCAACCAAGCATTCCATCAAGTACTGCGGGTTGTGCTTAAGCTGCATAGTAGACTACTAGTTCAACCTATTCCAGTTGTTGAAAAACCTGCTGATAAGAGATAGAAGTGCTTTCAGGCAACTATACTACCTATGTTTTTTTAGTGACAGTTTATTGTTACACTCTCACAATGTTCATCCTGCAATTAGGGATGAGTAGGCGCACAGGACGGTACATATTGAGGGTTTAGCCTATTCCAGTTGTTGAAACAACTGCTGATAAGAGATAGAAGTGCTTTCAGGAAACTATACTACCTTTGTTTTTTTAGTGACAGTTTATTGTTACACTCTCACAATGTTCATCCTGCAATTAGGGATGCGTAGGCGCAAAGGACGGTACATATATCCCGCTTTACATTTAAGTAGAAGATCAGCCAATGTATCGAACAAGGAAAGGTCATTTGGCAACAAATGTCCTTAGAGTTTGTGAGACTCAAGGCGTTTCTTCTACATGCTGGTTGGCTGGGAGGGTTCAGCTACAAATGTCTAGTGCTACGTGATGCAGTCACTCGTAATAATGGATTGAGGGTCCAAATGGTTAGTGAAATCTGAAAAATTGAACACTAATGGTCTTTTCATGTAATTACCGTTTTGACTTGTTTGCTCCTGCAGGAACTTATTACCTGTGCAACAGTGGATTCACAAATGGTCAGGGTTTCCTAAATCCGTATAGGAAGATGAGGTATCATCTTCAGGAATGGGTGGTATAAATCGTAGACCATAGAATTACAAAGAACTCTTCAATCTATGATACGCGGTAATCTGAAATTTTATAGAGAAGGATTTCGGTATTCTGAAGAAGCGCTTCGTTGTGCTAAGGAGCCCAACATACTATCACATTAGCACGCAATGTGATATCATTCTAACTTGTGGGTTACTTCACAATTTTATCATCAACGTAACACCTCTGAATCCTTTATTAGATCCCGTAGCACAACCCCTTTCTAGACTTGAAGAACCTAATCTTGCTACGGATGAGATAGAGGATCATATTCAGTCCGAGAATTCATCTCCAGGATGAAATGAATTCATGGAGAACTTAGCTATTGAGCTATGGCAGACCTAAAATCCAGTCGGGGTTAGTTGAAGGACTTGAATTCTTACGTTGTAGATCAGTTCTTGTGATGTTGTGACTTTTTCCATTCATTGTTGGCCATCATGTTGTGACTTTAACAAGTTGTTGTGACTTCAATTACTTGGCTTCCAGTAGTTGTGACTTTATTAAATTGTTTGTGAATTACTCCATTTATTGTTGTCTAACTGTAAAGGCTTTGTTAGATTTATATGTTGCGTCTATGTAGGGAAAAATTATGGATGCATCGAGCAAATGTGATGAGCAGGAGGATGTGACCTTTGAGCAATTTGATGAGCTATCTCAACCAACTCCCAGGACTCGATCTAGCCTCATAGCCCCTTACAAACATCTAGAAAATACGGCTAAGGCAACCGGAAAGAAGATTAAAGCTAAACTCGCATTTGAGCCAATCAAAAACAAGAAGGTGTATCTTACTCCAAATGAAGAAAAGGCCATTCTTACTGCCTTGACGGGATTAGCGCTTGAAGGATGGAAGGTCGGCCAGGGTTGGAAGCGGGGTACTCACCAAAAGGTTGCTACTAAGGTGAGGTTGTTGATGGAAGGTAGTGCAGTCACAACCAAGAACGTTGAGAACAAGCTGCACAACTGGGGTAAGCAATACTGTTTACTCAATCAATTCTCAAAGTGGAGTGGAGTGGCTATTGACCAAGGGACGCACACCATCATTGTGGACTTTGAGGATATGCGGGGCGAGCTTGCACAGGTAATGTGTCTTCCCTACAATGTGTGCTAATTATAAATCAAAGTGGCTGCGGTTTTGATGAAGATGCAGTCTCTGCTTTTCTTTTGTGTAGGTGCACAACAAGTATCTAGTACTAAGAGGTAAGTCCTTTCCTTACTACGGGTTATGGTGTGAGCTATTCGACCAATACCATTCAATCGGGCCAGGTGCAAGGGACCATCTAGTGGCAGAGAAGGAACCTTCCGTGACACCAGCAAATTGGCAAGTAATTATCGACGAATTTGGCGAAGAAAACATTCAAGAATCAGAGCCAAAAGACACTCCCGTTGCTGATAAATCACAGTCTGGTATCAATGGTGCTTCTAGCGTAAACCATGGGAGGCGTAGGAGATCGAAGGAGGATAGTCACTCCAGCTTAGCCTCTAACGCGGGAGATACCCTCTCTAATGTGGATGCAGTCTGCACTAGAGCGGAAAGACTCTTCTCCAAACAAGAGCATGTTTTGGATGGTGAATCTAAAATGGAGAAAACTACCCGATTTCTTAAGCAAGTGGAAAGACATGAAGAGCTGAATGTCACCTAGCGGATCCGCCTTGTTGATCACCTGCTTAAGAATGAAGCACAATACTATAACTAGAACCGTAAGGATAGAAAAGGCCACACATAATTTATTTGGCTGTTTCTTGAAGGGCAACTTAATTGACATTTGAAACTTGTTGCATTTTTGGAAAATCAGGAACATGTAGAGATGATAACCTTAATGTTGTGTTCTTTGATGTTGATTAGGAAAACGTTGATAATATTGAACATTTTAGTGTTTATCAGTTGTGTTGCAAGATGTAGTTCTATATGCTTGTTGCAGTTCAGATTTGGTTCATTAACAAGTGCCGGTTTTGGGTTCAAGTATGTATTGCAGTTCATATTTGGTTCAGCTATTTTCTTGAACATTTTTTTGTTTATCAGTTGTGCTATGTAGTTGTGCAGGTAGTAGTTGTGGGGCATCACTATTCATCACATCAAGTGTAAGGGTCATACATCATACTGTTGTGCAATTTGTCTATTTCAAAATGGTCATGCCTGCAATTTGCTTCACCATTCCTAATATGGTATTAGGATTTCAATGTTGTTATATTTGTAATGCTTCATTGTCCTATGCTATCCATAGAGCTTCAAAATTACTTTTCTTAAACATATCCTGAGAGCACTTGTTCTACTTGGCTTTCTATTTTTTGGGTAGAGATCCTACCATCGCATATTAGATTGCTTTCTAATTATCTCAATCATCCGAATTGACAGCTCTAATTTTCAAAATAGTAAAAAATGCGTGGGAATCTGGGAATTATTCTGGATTAGGACATAACAGAAAAATTGAAAACATTAGCAGACATTTGTTCAAAATACAGTACAATTTCCTACACAGAGCATTTCATCAAAAAAGATCAACCCTAAAAACATGAAAGAAAACATCACAATAGGTAACATGGACTATGCTAGGGGAAGTATTCGACCATCCATTCATTTGGGTTGTGCTCAATCGTCACGCGGGAGGAAGCCTCACCCACGGCGAAGAGGCATCTGTAGACACGCGGGTTTTCGTCCGCCTCACTATCAACTATGATGGGGTTCTCCTCCCAGTCTCCGATTGCACGATTCTGAGCAACAATGGTTGGGCTTTGCATCGGATCTTTGGCCACAACTAAAAGTGGGCGTGTTTTCTCATACGTGCGCCCCTCCTTGTATGCCCGACCAAATAGGTGGCTTCACCAACCGACAACGCGGGCGCGACGGAAGATACGGGTTAGGGTCATGGACGTCGGACGACTTCTCCATCGAATCGCGGCAACGGACGTCCGGGGAAGATGGAGGACTAGGATTAGGGTTTGAAGAAAAAGAAGACATTTATACCACATTTTAGAGGGCTTTTTGGTAAAAGAACACCGAATTAAAGAAATTGCAAGATATCTGCGGCAAGCACTACTACCAAACAAGAGCTTTCTCTCAGCCGTTATCTCGGCTACCCACTACCAAATAAAGGTTATAAAAATTGTTCCGAAGCTACTCAACAGTTATCCGCGAAGCCGAATAAGGCCAATCCAGCTACCAAACGGACCCTTATACGATTATCAGTTTAGGGTTATATATAGTTCATAATTTGTAAACTTACATATATAAGTTTATATCTATATATTGTGTAATTAATATAATTTATAAATTTAGTGTTATAAGTTTTCCCTTGATAGATGTATGTACATTCACCAAGCCTGAGCAGGCACAGATGTCCTCTACTGCATTATTTTTTGCAATTCATTGCTATGTACAAATGTTGTAAATATATTTCTGTTAATGAAATTTGGCTTACCCCAAAAAAAGTTTATAGTTTATAGATAAAGATTTATAAGTTTAGGGTTATAAACTTGCATATATAAATTATATTTTATACTTTATAGTGTATAGAATTTATATCTATATGTATTGTATAGTTTATATAGTTTATAAGTTTAGGATTTATATAGTTAATAATTTATATATTTTATAAGTTTAGGGTTATATGTTTATATAATTTATATATAAGTTTAGGGTTACAAATTTATAATATATATATATTTATAGGGTTCATGATTATATATATGTAGTTCATAATTTATAATTTTATGTATATAAATTACAAACAAACAATCTAACTTTTATATATAGTTATAGGTTTTAGCCTTTTAGGGTTTAAGGTTATATGAGGTTAATAATTTTATAGGGTTATATATATAAATTATACTTTATAGTTTATATACTTTAAATATTAATTCATTTATAATTAAATTCAAGTCCTTCTCTCCCATATTTTTTCAATAAGTTTATAAATTGTGAACGAATAATTTAATATATATATATATCGGGCGGGATCCATGGCCCCATATATGTACACATAAACATACACATCATCCTAGCCATTTATTTCATTAGAAATAAACGGCCAGGATGAAACCATGATCTCATTTCACGCGGCACTGTCCGCCAAACGATGTCTTCTTCTTCCTCCTCTCCCACGGCGTGCTCGGCTTGGCGGCTCACCATCCGTATGAGGACAATTTCTCGCATATGCTGGGGTTTTACCCTCCACCGCCACCGCACCTCTTACAAGCCGCCCAAATCACGGAAGCACTGGGCGCCGGTGAGGATTCCAGTGATAATTATTTAGGAAAGAGATACAGTGAAGAAGGGCCCCATCACAATACGCAAGGCGGCGAATGTTCCTCCTCACTTTCAAATAAACAAATCAAGACTCAAATCGCCGGCCACTCTCCAGGAAGCATAATGAGGCACGGGAATATGGTCCCCCCCGCCGCCGCCGCCATGTGGGCGGTGGCACCGGCGCCTATTGGTGGCTCCACCACCAGCACACTGTGGATGCTCCCCGTGGCCACCTCCGGCAATACCTCACAATCCCCTTCCCTGGCCTCACCGGAAACAGCCCAGATGTGGCCGTTTTCCGCCGCGCCGGCAGGCAACACCCTTCAGGCCCCGCTGCATCTACTGCCGAGGTTCAATTACCCCGGCAATATCGAATTCCCAGTCGGCAGATCTAGCCCATTGCAATTAGGTTCCATTATGATGCAGCATCAACATCCGCCGCCGTCCCAGCACTATTACAACTATTAGTCGAGGGTCCCTGGCGGAGGCGAACGTTAGTCAATTACGCGCTCCTCAACACTCACCTGAAGGCATCCCGATCGATGATGTATCCTGGCCGTTTATTTCTAATGAAATAAATGGCCAGGATGATGTGTATGTTTATGTGTACATATATGGGGCCATGGATCCTGCCCGATATATATATATATAAAGAATCTTGGTTCTTATTTTTAAACAATCGTGCGCAATTATAAAAAAATCTTGGTTCTTATTTTTGAACCATCACATCATTTGGCCGTTGAAGCTAGTAGTTAGTAGTTAGTAGTTAGTAGTTAGTAGTTACCTTGTTCATCTACAAAATTATCTTTTTTCAAGATAAAGATTTCCTTTGGCTAGATAAATATAATGTATAACCTTGTAACCAATAACCAATATTACAAAATTATTTAAATTGATGAGCAATTTTTTTTTGATAAATACAGTTTTTGTATTTTTATATAAAAGGAAGAAAAAAAAAAGACCGATTAACCGAGCTAATTAGCCGCCACGATACAACAGGAAACTATACTAGCTAGCATACATATATTCTAAATATGAAGAATCAGAATAAGATGAATCAAAATAAAATATGGAGGTGGAATTAGATAATTCAGTTAAATCTTGGCCATGATAATGTCCTCGCCCTTTTAAGAATGTGTGAGGGCGGAGACATAGGTGCTACCTGGTTCCTCGGTCGATCGATTGATTTGAGACCAAAGCGGTAAATTTACCTTGGGACCTTGGCAGGGTGCTGATTTTCTTTTGCGAAGACGAGAGACAATTGGAATTTGGCGATGTATCTGCACGTGGCAATTCAAGTGGCAGCAATCCGTCTGAGCGATCAAAAAGGGCTATAAATTTTTGGCCTAGCTCATTCCCTGTAATTCCAAGAATAGATACGTGCTCTGATTCAAAAGATATCCGACTAAGCCCATCGGAAGGTCCACCAGAGGGCTGTACAACCCCGCGGCCCAGGTCCAGCTAGAAATTCGTTGGTCTGGACTAGTTCTTCTTCATTCATCTGAGCCCGTGTATTAGGCGGCCCATCTGAATAAGTTTTTCTGAGGCCACCTCTAGTCCCCCATCAAGATTTTTGACCGTTTGATTATTCATATCACGTGGCTCTGTATCGCTTCCTTCTAATATTTCATTTGCTGTTTCGACGCCCTCAGACACTTTTGGTGTTCAATCGACTAGCACAATATCTTTCTGTAAATTTTGGGAGCTGCCCAACTCTCTTATAGTATCCATAGCCACTGTTTTGGTATTTCCTTTTCCAAGATTAGAACAGTATAGGATCAACTCTGTACGATTTCCTTCGAGGGATTCAATATTTTCGTGCAACTTTTTCTCATCAATTTCAAGATTATTCCGACCATTGGAAGTCAATTCTTTGCTTCCATTGATGCTCACTCCGACTATTGAGACCTTATCCACATATTTACTTCCAACTATTTCTGAGATAACAGAATTTGTAACTTCATAATGCCTTGCCATTTTAGATGCTTGCCCTTCATAAATAGACAACACTTCTTTCCCTTCTCTGCGTGTTATTGAATATGCATTGTTTGTGTTGGTATTTAGATATTAATTTGGGGAGATAGTTATAATATATTATGGTTGTGTTGTATTTAAGACTTTGAGCAATTATGTAATAGTAAGAATACACTTTCTCGTCTTTACAATTTAGTATCAGAGCTAAATCAAGAAAATCTAACCCTAAAACAAAACTTCCCGCCGCCAACCAAATGCTGGCCATTTTTGCCGTCACCGCCGAAAATTACTGCTCGTGATCGCCAGCAGCAGTTCTGGCCCCTTCTCGATCGTTTCTAGCCGTATGTTGCGACAGAGGAGCCGCTACCGGGAAAAAAAAAACTGCGGCTATTTTTCCCCATTTTTCGGCGCGTCCGTCAGCTATTGGTCTGGTCACCACCACGGTTGGAATTGCCGTGAAGAAGGCTATCTACAGCTATCCACCCGTTGCCGTGCCGCCACACGCACTGGAGAAAATTCAAAATATCTACCATGGGTCGTCTTCGCATCTGCCATATTGACTTTGGTTGATTCAATTTTGTTTGATGTATATCGATGTTTTGATGTTTGAATTGGATTATTTGTGTGTGTGGAAAGAGTGTTTGCCGAAACTTGGAGAGTCCAATTAGGCATACTTTAGAGTGGTTTGCCATTGTGAGGGTGAAGTTGTTGATTGATGATCGTTAATGTATTTTTGGTTATTTGAGTTGGTCTATGGTTTTGGTTGATTGTTGTAGTGATGAAATGTGGATGTGTTGAGCTATGGATGTTGGAGTTGGTGTTTGGAGGATCCTTGAGCTGTTGATACTGAAGTCGTTGTGTTAGCGATGAGGAGAAGGTATGAGGATGTGGTGGAGAAGGGGTTAGAGGCTTTGAGTAAACTCAACCTCGAGGGTTGGAAGGTCTTAAGCCGGCTTATATAGGGAATGAATGTCCCAACTTAGACCACTAATCCCAATGTTATATGAAGAGAGACTCGTAGTTGCTTCATTTGTGGAGAGATAGGATACTTGATGCATTCTTACCCGGAGCTATGTTGGAAGAGAGATTCGAGTAGAAGAGAATGGTTTGGTTATCGAGATTATAGTGATGGAGGAAGGAGAGCTGGTACTAAAGGTGCTGGACGAGGAGACTATCGCACTATCTTGATGAGAGATGTGACTAAAGCCATGTCCTCTTTTCCCTCTCCTGTATCTTCAGACTGGATCATTGAATCTGGAGCTTCTATACACGTGAATGGTGCTTCTAGGGAGTTCAGTTCATATGCTCCCCTAACAGTTCCATTGAGTGTCAAGACAGCCGATGGTACAGATTAGCCAATGATTGGTAAGGGTATAGTGCGTTGTACCAATACTATGACATTGTCCAAAGTGTTACATTCTCCTTCCTTTTCTGTAAACCTTCTTTCTATTAACGACATTGTTCATCAACTAAACTGAACTGTTTTGTTTGATATTCCTCAAGTGATCTTTCGGGAGAAGAAGACGGGCAGGATTCTTGGGACTTGGACATGGCGTAACAACTTGTGGTACATGGATAGAAAGGGTTTGGCTTCAGCTATTTCATCCATGGTTGAGACATCTGGAGATAGCAAAAGTGTAGAAGAGAAGGTTTTATTTTATCATAGGTGATTGAGTCACCCTTCCTTTTCAACCATGAGTCGATTATGTTCCCATCTATTTGCAAAGATTGACATATATAGACTTTCTTGTGATGCCTGTGAGTTGGAAAATCATACCATGAGCTCATATGTCAGCTCGGATAGCAGGAGCTCTTGTGTTTTTGAGATAGTGCATTCTGATGTATGGGGCCCTCTACAATAGTCAATGGATTTCGATACTTTATGACCTTCATTGATGATTACTCTCGGGTTACTTGGCTATATCTGATGAAGATAAAGAGTGAGGTGTTTCAATGTTTTAAAGATTTCCATAAAAGCATTCAGACACATTATCAAGTAACAGTAAAGATATTAAGGTCAGACAAGGAGACAGAGTACACCAACAAAGCATTTGCAGAGTATTTGTCATTATAGAGAATCCAACACCAAACCACATGCCCATATACACCAGAGTAAAATGGGGTGGCCGAGAGGAAAAATTGTCATTTTCTTGAGGTTGATCGGAGTATTATGATTTCTATGAATGTCCCCAAGTACCTATGAGAACAAGAAGTGATGATAGCCACTTTTTTTTATCAATAGGGCACCCTCACATGTATTGGAATGGAGGTTCTCATTTAAGGTTTGGAAAGGCTCAAAGGGAGATTCTTTCTTTGAGAATCTTCAGCTGTGTGTGCTTTGTACAGAACAATATACTAGGGGTAGGAATGTTAGATCTGAGGGCTATGAAGTGTGTATTTGTAGGGTGCTCTGCTACTTAGAAGGTATATGTGTGTTGGTATCCAGTTGAGAAAAGACTGTTCGTGAGCATGGATGTCACATTCCGGGAACATGAGTCATACTTCTCCCATGCAGTGTCTTCATTCCTTGATGAATCGCCAAATTTGAGAGGTATACGACACAAGGGAGAGAGTAGTAGCAATAGGGGTGAAAACAGTAGTGATAGGGGGAGCCGGTTATCATATGAGTTGGAGATGTTTCTAGCCCTGTTACTGATCCAGTAGTAGAGGAGGATACATAGAAGAATTTGAGTCATAAGAGTGGTCAGGGGGAGCCACCATTAGTGTACATGTGGTATCATTCCCATGCTCTGTAGCAGAGGAGATAGAGTTTTAGAGATCTGCCAGTGTCGCATACGCCTGTCTCATGCCCAACATCTTTGCGTACCTCAACTCATGGGGCACCTTCATCTTCATCAGTCCCTTCAGGTGATATTACTCATTCCCCTGCTTCCCCTTATATTGTTCTTCATGTTTCCCAGTCGGTTAAGAGGACCACTCGCATCAATGCAAGGATTCCACCTAACAGATATGGGTTTTCCCCAAATATTGCTCATCCTCATGATATTGCCCATACCGTTCCTACTCGCATATACTTCTTAACCATAGGTCTTTTATTGCATCTTTGGATAGTGTCTTGATTCCTAAGTGTTGGTAGGTGGCTAAAGTAGATTCGAGATGGAAAGCTTCTATGATAAAGAAGCTTGAGGCCCTGACAAAGAATAAAACTTGGCAGCTTATGCCGTTGCCATCTGGTAAGAAGGCAGTTAGATATAAGTGAGTGTTCACTGTGTAGTAGAACTAGGAGGGTAGAGTTAAACACTATAAGGCACGCCTTGTAGGCAAGGATACAGTCAAGTCTATGAGATTGACTACGATGAGACCTTCGCAACTGTGACAAAAATGAGCACAATCAAGACTCTGGTCTCGATAGCAGCAAATAAAGGATGGAGATTACATCAGCTTGATGTGAAGAATGCATTTCTTCATGGTGACTTGTTGAAGAGATGTATATGGAGATTCGCCCAGGATTTGATACTAGTCGAACTGCTAATCAGGTTTGCAAACTTGAAAGGTTTGAAACAATCTCTTCGAGCTTGGTTTGACATATTTAGAAATGTTATGGTTGACATGGGTTATCAGCAACTGACCATACTGTGTTCTTCAGGCAAGATGGTCGCCATACCATGATGCTTGCAGTGTACGTGGCCGATATAATCATTACTGGTGACGATGAGAGAGATATTGTTGAGCTAAAGATGAGTTTGGGTAAAGAATTTGAAGTGAAAGACTTGAGGCAGATGTAAGACTTTCTTGGGATCGAGGTGGCCCGTGGGCCAGAGAAAATTGTTTTGTCGCAAAAGAAATATGCGTTAAACTTGCTGTAGGAGGCAGAGATGTTGGGTTGCAAGCCTGCCAAGATGTTGATTGACCTGATGTCAAAGTTGAGTGCAAAAATAGGAGAGCCAGTTGACAGAGAGAGATACCCAAGATTGGTAGGCCGGTTGATGTATTTGAACCATACCCGACTAGATATATCATTTGATGTGAGCTTAGTGAGCAGGTACATGCATGATCCTAGACAGGGCCATCTGGAGGTAGTGTACCAGATTCTGAGATACCTGAAGAGTGCCCCAGGGAAGGGATTGATCTTCCGAAAGAATAGGAACTTGAACATTGAAGGCTATTGCGACTCAAATCGAGTTAGTTGTGCTGATGACAGGAAATCTATATCTGGATATTACATGTTTGTTGGATGCAATCTAGTCTCCTGGAAGAGTCATAAACAATCGGTAGTTGCCCATTTTACAGCTGAAGTAGAATACAGAACCATGGCTCTAAGTGTTGATGAGATGATTTGGTTGAGATCTATGCTTTTGCAACTCAAGATGGACAATGGGTTCCAGATGAAGTTGTGGTATGACAGGAAGTCAGCTATCAGTATTGTCAACACCCCAGTGCAACATGATAGAACCAAACATGTGGAGATCGATAAATTTTTCATCAAATAGAAGTTGAACAGTGGGATGTTGGAGCTGAGCCACGTAGCCACCAAAGAACAAATTGATGATGTGCTGACCAAAGGTCTTGGTTCCCTAAATTTGGAGAGACTTTGTAACAAGATTAGCTTAATGGATATCTTCCGCCCATCTTGAGGGGAGTGTTGGTATTTAGAAATTAATCTAGGGATTTAGTTGCAATATGTTATGGTTGTGTTGTATTTAAAATTTGGAGCAATTACGCAATAGTAAGAATATACTTTCTCAACTTTACAATTGTTTGTCTTCTGTTTAGACAGTGCTGGTCAATCCTCATTCAATTCCCTGGAGTATGTGCTTTTTCTTCTCCATGGGAATCCATTGGGTTTCCTCCTCCATAACTCTTCAGCTTCACTTATTTCTTCCTTCACATGGATACAAATTTTTTCTTCATAATCACTATTTTCAGATTCTGAACAACTTGGTGGTTCTATGTGGCCATTATCAGGATTCTCCCGAATTGTATTTCGGTGCGGATTAACATTTTGTTATCTACAGCCAACGATGAGCAATTATCTCAAGCATTGAGAACAAAGACAAATATATCAACTTATAATGAAAATGAATTGAGTTGCTCATTACTTTAGTATCCTAAAAATATATCAACTTATAACGAACTAACGATTTAAAAAATTAGGGGTGGAGACATGATGCTAGATAAGAGAGAACGAGACCAAATCAAGATTATAGGATTTGGAAAGACCAAGATCTAGGATGCAACCACAAATTCAGGGGTCAAACACAAGATTTTAATTGGCGCAAATCTTGGTTTGGGGTGGCAGGACTCTCCCTACGCCACTAAAAAACTTATAATAAATTAATTGATCTCATATAATTTACGTTATGAGTTGTAAATTATTTTAATTTCCCAAATTATACAAAACTTCTCCACATTATTGTTGGTGAATTCTATTTCACATGAAAATGAATATGATATTTAAATCATGGCACGAGTCCCAGTGTACGTGAAATTGAAGAGGTTTAATCAGACTTAACCCAACTGGATGGAATGTGCCTCCTGGTGCATTCCATAGGTGTATGGTCTGTTAGAGATGGCCAAAGTCTAGATTGGGTCTACCTGACTTGAACGGCAAGTCTACCAAAGGCGGACCTACACATGGGCGAGCCCGGGCTTTAGCCCGGGCCCAATTTTGGGCCAAGCCCAATCCCTATGTATAGAACCCCGCCGGTCGCCCTTGCGTGCACTAGCCACTAGCCTTTTCTGGAATCTACTATTCATTTTTTGTCCCGTTGAGGGAGCGTGCTGACGAAGATTTACGTGAAGACTCTGAAGGGCTCACACTTTGATATCGAAGTGAATCCCATGGAGTCCACTGTATGAACTCTGATAAATTGAATTCTCACTGCAGATATGCTAGATTATTGATTCTTACTGGGGTTAACTTTTCTTACTCTTATGTCGGCAATTGCATTGTGGTTAGGGTTTTGATATCGGAATTTTGTTTGTCCCATGGAGG
>JAOWBN010197569.1:0-15076 GCA_028565015.1 Pinguicula moranensis
GGTGTATTATGCTCTTACAAGCCTACAAATGGGACTTGCGGAAGACAAGATGGGGTGGACGGTTGAGCTCAAGGTCATGCAGGGCTTATGCATGGACTTTGTTGATAGTTTATGATAAGTTTAGGGATTTATATGTTATTTCATAGTAAGTGTAACCTATATAAGCATGAGGGATTATTTGAAATAAATAAAATTTCATTCCTAAACTTTTTACTTGGTATTAGACTCGCTCGATCCAAAACCCTAGCTGCCCATCGCCGAAAATGCCCCACTCATCGTCGGTATTACTATTCATGACGTCCCACTGCCATTAGATTTATAGTTCATGATCGGAATTACTTCACGATCATTGCTTGTTCCTACACATCAGCTCCTATTGAAGGCAAGAAAGAGAAAAGAAAGAGATGAATGTTTGTGTTGTTATTTTACTTAGATTTGATGAACGTTTGTGTGTTGTTGGTTTAGAAATGCTGGTGTCTTCAATTATGCTTGTCGAATACCCAATAGTAGAGGTGGTGGACGAGAATGATGGTGGATGAGTAGGATTGAACATTCTTTGAAGTGCTCTAGAGGAGATTGAAGGCAACAAGGGTGAGAGATGAGACTCAGGCCATTGCCTAATTTTCCGCTTCTGGATCACCAGAGTGGATCATTGACTCCGAGGCATCTACACATGACATATAATGCTGCAGAGTTTTCCTCCTACACCTACCTAATAGCTCTAGCTGATGGTACATATCATCCGGTGGTCGACAAGGGTACGATGAGATGTACCGACACTTTGACTTTGTCCAAAGTTTAGTATACTATTTTGTCCTTGTAAACCTTTTTGTCTATAAGTGTTATTATCTATTCACAAAACTGCACTATTTTGTTTGATATTTCAATGATGATCTTCCGAGAGAAGAGGACGAACATAATTCTTGGGACTAGAGGACATGGTTTGTGGTTTGTGGTTTGTGGTATATGGATCGAGAAGGAATGGACTCAACTATCAAAGAGAGGAGTGCGAAGAATTGGTGTTACGTTATCATAGGCGGTTGGATCACCTTTCTTTCTCCACTTTGGATCGATTATATCTTTACCTGTTCGTAAAGATTGATAAAGATAGACTTTCTTGTGATGCTTGTGAGTTGGGTAAGCCTACTAGAAGTTCGTATGCAAGTTCTGGTAGCAGGAGCTCTTGTACCTTTGAGTTGGTGCATTTTGATGTATGAGGCCCTCACCCCACAACAATAGTCAATGGATTCCAATACTTGGTGATCTTCATTAACTGTTACTCTCGGGTCACCTGACTTTATCTGATGAAGATTAAGAGTGATGTGCTCACATGTTTTAAAGATTTTCACATAGGCGTCCAGACACAATATGTAGTGGTAGTGAAGATTGAGGTTTGACAATTGGAAGAAGTACACCAATAAGCCATTTATAGAGTATGTGTCATTACAGGGAATCCAACACCAAACCAGGTGCCCATACACACCGAAGTAGAATGGGGTGGAGAGAGGAAAAATCGTCATCTTGTAGAGGTTGCTCGAAGCATGATGATTGCAATGAATATCCAAAAGTACTTATGGGGACAAGCAATTTTTACAACCACTTTTATGATCAATAGGATGCCCTCATGAATACTGAAGTGGAGGTCCTTATTTCATGTTTGAAAAAAAAAGGATATATATTATTCCTTTGAGAACCTTAGGTTGTGTGTGCTTTATACATGACAATAGATCAATGGTAGGAAAACTTGATTCATGGGTTGTCAAGTGTGTCTTTGTGGGGTAATGAAGGCATTGAGGTTTGACAATGGGACAGAGTACACCAATAAGGCATTTGCAGAGTATGTGTCATTACAGGGAATCCAACACCAAACCATGTGTCTATACACATCAGAGCAGAATTGGGTGGTGGAGAGGAAAAATCATCATCTTCTAGAGGTTGCTCGAAGCATGATGATTGCAATGAATATCCAACAGTATCTATGGGGACAAACATTTTACAACCACTTTTCTGATTAACAGGAGCCCTCATGACACACATACGCACCGCCGTGCCGCACGGCGCATATATATAATGTTGTATGGGTTTTCATTCTCATCACTACTCTGTCTCGCCGGAATCCTTGTTCTGTTTTCCCGCTTCTTCTCGAAGTTTCATCTGAACCCCCTCTTTTGCCCGAGGGTCACAACTCTTTCTTGTCTTGGTGGTCTGCTGATTGAATAAAGAAATTGAAGATAGATACTCCAGAGAGTAATAGCAATGACTAGTATGCGAAATCGACTACCAAATTCGAGGTTTGGCACGCTCTCTCTCGCAGCTGCATGTCCTTGGTCATTATTGTCAGACACTTGGCAATTGGCATGGATGGCACACAAGTTAGTATCCTCGAAGAAACCCACAAGGTAGGCTTCATCAGCCTCTTAAAGTGCCAAATTAGCGTGTCTTTTGAAACGAAGATCAGTCTTGAAGTACTAGGTCAGACGTGTGGGCAAGTTGCTTTCTTGGAGTGGATCTAAGAGCAGTTTCCTCTGCTCGTTAGGGGCGATTGGGATTGAAAAAAAATATGGTCAGTCAGAAAACTTTGGAAGAGGATGACAAAGACTACATTTGCATGAACGACATGTGACAGTGTTATTTGATTACTTACCGTGTAATTTTGTTTATTTTCTTTTTTTACACTACACAACCCTAATAAATAATCCCCATAATCACTCCCCAATCCCCACAATCACATCAAAAATTGTAGTCACAATTCTAAGTCCAAAGGTTAGTATTACTATCATGCAACTTTGTTTCTCTCTTTTATTTTTTATAATATAAAATTTTGATATGCATTGTTTTTTTTAAATAGATATGTTTTATTTCCTAAGTATGAAATGTAAATGTTAATTCATCCCAAGCATCAATATGCGATAATTTGGATTTTGTTTTATAGGGTAATGTAATTTCAACTCCTGCGGTAGAGGGGACCATCCTACTGGGCATTACTCGAAAGAGTATAGTAGATGTTGCTCGCAGTAAAGGATTTAAGGTACTTGTATTCTGTTTCAAGTTGTTGAAGAAATCCAAATTAGTCACTTGTTACCGAGAAATACTTTGTTCTTTCTAGGTTGAGGAACGCTTGGTGGCAGTGGACGAACTACTTGAAGCTGATGAAGTTTTTTGCACTGGAGCTGCCGTTGTGGTTTTGCCTGTAGTCAAGCATCACCTACCTTAACAAAAAATATCATCTCCTTCTATAAATCGTACATATGTTCCTTTCATCAGTTGCTGGTCTCTCAGTAGTCTAACGAAGATGACTTTTTTTCTCTCTTGAAGGGTGACTTACGGAATCAATGGAGTCGGTCCTGTTTCTCAGCAGGTGTATTATGCTCTTACAAGCCTACAAATGGGACTTGCGGAAGACAAGATGGGGTGGACGGTTGAGCTCAAGGTCACGCAGGGCTTATGCATGGACTTTGTTGATATTTTATGATAAGTCTAGGGACTTATATGTTATTTAATGATAAGTGTAACCTATATAAGCATAAGGGTTCATTAGAAATAAATAAGATTTCATTCCTAAACTCTCTACTTGGTATAAGAGCCTCCCCATACAAAACCCTAGTTGCCCATCTCTGGAAATGCCACACCCGTCGTTGGTATTACTATTCATGATGGCTCAGCGCCATCAAAATTATTGTTCATGACCGGAATTATTGTTCACGGCTATTGCGAGTGCGAGTTCCTACACATCAAGCTCCTACTGAAGGGAAGAAAGAGAAAAAAGAAGAAGGAGATGAATGTTTGCGTGCTGTTATTTTAGTTGGATTTGATGAATGTTTGTGAGTTGTTGGTTGAGAAATTTTGGGGTGAAGTGATGATGGTGATGTTTGCCTAATATTAAGTATTCAATTATGCTTGTTAAATACCCCATATTAGAGGTGGTGAACGAGAAGGCTATCGCATCAACTTGACGGTCGATGAGAAGGATTGAACATTTTTGAGGTGCTCCAGAGGGAGTTGAAGGCAATAAGGGTGGGAAATTAGACTCAGGACATTGTCTATTTTTCCGCTTCTGGATTACCAGAGTGGATAATTGACTTTGAGGCATATGCACATGTGACGGATAATACGGCGGACTTTTTCTCCTATACCCGCCTAGTAGCTCTAGCTGACGGTATAGATCATCTGGTGTTGGCAATGGTACAATGAGATGTACCGACACTTTGCTTTATCCAAAGTTTAGTATATTCATTCTGTCTTTGTAAATCTTTTGCTTGTGTCATTATCAACTCACTAAACTGCACTGTTTTGTTTTGTTGGGACTAGAGGATATGGTGCTCATAGAGTTGTTGACAATTTCCCCCCATCATTAGAACGAAGAATCAGAATCTTTTATTGAAATTGGGTGTCTACTAATGCATAGAATTCAACAAAAGTTTGGAAAACTTCAAACTTATGTTTTAGGAAATAGACCGAGGTCATGTATAATCATCAATAACTAAGAGAAAATATTTGAAACCACCATGACAAGAATTTGGGGCTTGATCCCACACGTCAGAATGAACTACCGAAAATATAGTAGAAGTTCAAGTATTACTCGCAAGAAAAGATGGTCTATGACTCTTTGCTAAGCAATAGGTTTCACAAGAAAAGTTACCCTATCGTTTAAATAATTGCTAAAACAACAACTTTAGATACTTAGGAGATTGATGTCCCAACCGTTGGTGCCATCCAAAAGTTTGGGTTGGTCGCAAGATTTTGATGGGCCTAAATCAAAGCACCTGGCCCAAAAATTTCGGGTTGGATATCCTTAGAGGTGTTTTTTTGTGTTTCTTTGAGAGGTTTGGGATGGTTTTGGTGATATTAAGTTGTTGTGGGGGTGTATGGGTGAGGGCAGAGAGTTTTAGGGGTGTAATGGTAGTTTGGGGTGACTTCAGGGTTGTAACGACAATTTTGGATGGTTTCTGGGGTGTAACACGAATTTCGGAAGGTTCAAGGGACGTATCGAAGGAGCAGGAAATGTTTGGGGTCGTATCGACATTATTTTCTCTGGCTGGGGATGTAATAGAGAGGGTTTAATAGGTCGAGGATGTAACGAGAATTTATTTTTTGGGCAAGGGTAATTTTAAAGTGCATACAGGGTTTGTGGGTTGTCCTACAAACCCTTTACCTTCGCTGCAATGATCGAAATTGCTCCAAAACCTAGTTCACCGGTTGTCTAGTGGCTGCCACTAGAAATGGTGGCCTCTAAGCTGTTGGCAGTGGTGGCCGTCGTGCTACCCTTTGCCCCATTCTTTTTGTTCCCCACCCACCTGCAAAGTGCTTCAACCGACAACCTAACCCCAATTTTCATGACACCTTCTCACTTGTCATCAAATACACTACGATTCGAGTAGTTCTCACATTGGCTACAAGTAACTCTTGGCCCATGAGACAACTCGATATCAATAATGCCTTTCTCCAAGGCGCACTCCATGATGATATTGTTATGCAGCAACCCTCGGGATTCATAGACAAAGACTGATCAAATCATGTTTGCAAACTACGAAAGACAATTTATGGATTGCGTCAAGCCCCACAAGCCTGTATGATGAATTACGAATATTCCTTAAGGGCAGATACATAATTGTTTATTTACAAATCAGACGATATATTGATCTATATGCTAATCTATGTGGATGACATCATCCTCATGGGGCCGGATGTAGGAATTCCAGAATCTATACTACGTGTCATAAAATGTATTACATGCGAAAACATAAAGAATTGTGTGTGCAAACATGCATAACAAAAAAAATCCAAAATTCCTTTACCTTGGACCTTGGTAATTTACAAAACTTAAACATTAAGTGGGAAGAAATCATATTTACCTCAAGAAGATTTTTTTCTTCAAGATCATGAAAGTAGTCTCCTCTTCAAGATGTCCAAATGTCCACCCTCTATGGTAGTCCACACCACCAGAACTCTTGAGAGCTTATACAACCTTTTCTATAACTTATATGTGTGTTTTGGACTGCTAGTTCGACAATTGAAGTCTAAGAAGATGAGAGGAAAAATTGCATCAAGTGCAGATTTTTTACCCATTTTCTAACTTTGGGGCAGAGAGAGAAAGTAGAGAGAAAACCACTTTGTTTCTTCTACTAAGACTTGCAAAATGCATCAATCTTCAACATATCACGTATTGGGGTATTTATAGAGGTTCCCATGAGTTTAAGATGCAAACACATGTCCTAGAGTTTATCAACATTTGATCTTAGTCATACATGTGCTAGAACTTTGGACAACTCATGTTTAGGTGTCATGGTTTTGTAGAATCAAACCATGCAACCAATATATACAGCTCTTTGTATATTATTACACAATTGCATGTAATCTTATTGGTTATGCAACCTTTGCATGTAATCTAATTGAAGGAAAACATGTCACAAATATATGTATCAAATATATATGAGTTGTAGGAATTTTCCACTAACTTACATATTTGTACAAATATATATATGGGACTAGATCCCCTTACCCATTAAAATACCCATTGGAAGACACTTGATCTTAGCCACAAATTTGAGTGCAAATCTGTGGCCAGGATTTAAACGAAAAAATTTAAAAAAAAAAACTAAATCCTAAAATCCTAATCTAAACCATAAAATCAGAAACTAAACCCTAAAATCAGAAAATCCAAAAACAACCTAAATTGAAAATTCTAAACCCTATATGAAAAAAACCCTAAACCCTAATTGAAAAACCCTAAACCCTAATCGAAAAACCCTAAACCCTAATTGAAAAAACCCTAAACCCTACAAAAACTATAAATCCTAAAACCCTAAAACTAAACCGTGAACCCGAAAAACCTAATAAACCTAAATCTATTAGGGTTTAGGTTTTTTTCATTTAGGTTTTAGGGTTTTTTTGATTAGGGTTTAGGGTTTTTTCAATGAAGGTTTAGGGTTTTTTGTTTAGGGTTTATAGGTTTAGGATTTTCTCGATTAGGGTTTAGGGTTTAGAATTTAGGGTTTAGGGTTTTTTGGATTTAGTTTATGATTTTTGGATTTAATTTTTTTTAAATTTTTTTTGTTTAAATCCTGGCCACAGATTTGCACTCAAATCTGTGGCTAGGATCAAGTGTCTTCCGATAGGTATTTTAATGGGTAAGGGGATCCATTCCACTTACCCATTATATATATATAATGGAGTTTGATGTATATTATATACATAAATCTATCCCACAAACTTATGTTTATTATATTTGTGCCCCCATAATTACAAACAAGTCCTTGAAGTTTCATAAACTTTATTTTGACCCCTATACTTTACCTTAACTACAAATGACCCCTCAAGAATTTGATGTTAATGTGTGTACCTATAGGTTCCCAATAATTTGGCAATGGATCTATTAACATAATCAAATTACGGTTAATGAATTACACACTTGTAATTCATTAATCCCTAATTCAAATCCATAGATCATGAGTGACCTATAGCAAAATATCATGGTCCCCAAACATTGAGAATAGTGATGGAAGGAGACTATCCTTTCAGAACTAGCTCTCATGTAATTAATATATTTTCACCTTGTTTATATCCCTAATATTATATATTGAGGTTATTTGTCATCCTTATTAATATACATAAGATTTCTTGTAACGGAAATCATGATCATTGAGTACTAATTAGAAACTTCATTCTAATTAAACTCATGCTTTGCAAAGGCTTCCATGACTTCTTACAAGTGGCCATAAGGAGATCTTCTCCTAACATTTTAGGAGCGATGAATCCTTTATTGATCACTCACAATCCTTCCGTACTTCAAACCACTCCCAAGACTATCCATTATCACCCATTTACGGTGTAACTCCGAATAGAATCAAAGAGTGACATTCATACTCAATATCTATATGGTGATCTCAAGTTTAAGGATCACTTACACCAATTATTCTTTAGAGTATCATCCATTGACAATATGGTGATCTCTATGCAGGTCAATCTGATGTACTTGTCAACAACAAGCATCTATGTTGTAGCTTAAGTGTCTCTACACTATGGTTGATGAGATCAACTATTTCCTTCAAAAAGAATTGGCTTAGAACATGCTAACCTATCTGTATTAGTGATGCCTTATCTTACTAATACTATGGTTAGGGATGTTTAGTATTGATAACGTAATTAGAGTGGTATCATCATTACATCTCTTTGTGATACACTCTAAGTTAACAACACTAGGCTTTACTATTTGTAATGCTATAAATAAAGCAAGTAAATAATTAAATAGTAAAGGTTGCTACAATCATAAATGTAACGTTAAAGTGTTAATACAAAGGCTCAAGGTGATTGGCCTTAGGGCATAACACTAATAATGGGTTTAGTTGGACTTCATAGACTGGTCGGTATTAGTGGGCTATGACCCAACATCCCCGCAAGCTAAGCGGCATTGTAAACCACATGAATCTTGGAACGAAATAAAAATAAAAAATATATCAAAAGAAAAAGAAGGGTAAGAAACCCTCTTCCGGACAATGGGTGAAGAAACATCTTCTCTTCAGCAAAAAATGATGTAATTGGATCAGTCAATGTCTTACTACAACTTCGGGCTCCATCTCTGTAAATGGCAGTACAATTGGTCTATTTTTCTAGAAGAGAATGTTGAGGCGGGGGGATCCTCTCGATCCCCTCCTCTTCCTAGTGGCGGTTGAAGGCTTTAGTCGGCTTATTGAAAGAGTTAAGGAGTTACATATGTTGGAATGTATAAAAGTGGGGGATCAAGGACTGACTATAGCCCACATTCAATATACGGATGGTACCATTCTTTGTTGTGAAGAAGGATTACAGGATGTTAGAATACTTAAATACATACTGAGATGTATGGAACTTGCTTCAGGGCTAAAGGTTGACTTCAACAAGAGCAGGACACATCATGACCAGTCTGTACTACAAAACTATGCAACCTTTGTAAGTGGCCATGTGGATTACTTTCCTACAACTTATATTGAGGTTCAAATTGGGGCTAAATCGAGAAGAGTTGACACATGAAGACCAACCTTGGACAACGTTCAGGCTGGACTACAACAATGTGATAAGATTTTGTTAAGCTTTGGGGGCCATGTGATATTAGAAAAGGCAGTTATGTCTAGCTTGCCCACTAACTATATGATGATTTAATAGAATTTAGGCAAAAAAAAAATTGTATTGATATTGTGAGTGTACATGAGTTTATATACCAATACAAGGGCAAAAGTGGAAATAACTAAAAACATAAAATAATTAGAACGTGGGATCAGGCTCCTCGAGTTGGGACGAAGATATCAACAAGCTCAAGATTGGAAATAGACAGCTGCAAGAGTCATGAGCCAATGGACTTGGTGAACATATAAGCTGTCTGATCTTGTGAGATGACAAACTTTGAGGAGATGATTCTTGATTGGACTTTCTCACGAATGAAGTCAATATAAACCTAAATGTGTTTCGTTCTCTCATGAAGAACATATTCGAATGACAACATAATAGTAGACTTGTTATCACAAAACAATGTGGACAACTTACTCTGACTTTTGATGAGGATAGAAAAACCATCAATAATACGGAAAAAATCATTTATGAGGGTTAATGTGGAAATAAAAGTGGACAGCTTACTGGCTATATGATTGTTTGATCCTGAATCCAAAATTCAAGCAGGATGAGTAAACTTACCATGAAAGGCAGTAGGAGTACCTGCAGCAATAACACCAGTTGTAGGACCTGAAGCCGAAGGGAAAGCCATCATGTCAAAGTATGCTTGCATCTGGGCCATATGGGGTTGAAGTTGGCTGAAGTTTGACGCACGAGGTACACTATCAGCAAGATTTTAAACAATTGCTCCCACTCAGGGATCTTCCTTATCACGTCTTGCCCCTCAACCAGTTGTACGGGATCGGTCAAATTGCTTCTTTAACTTTCAATGTAGTGAAAAATGATCAATAGTATGCGTTCTTTGTGACAATGTTTGCAATAAATACGAGTAAACCGCTGGCCACAAGGCACAATTAAGACCATATTATCAGCATCCTGCAAATGAGAGGGCCTAAAAACTGCAACAGTTGGTGGAGGAAAAGCACTACATCACTCATCTTCTTCTGCTGTAGAAAATGCGTCAAATAAAGTAGGCATAGGTGTGGTATTCAGAATCTGAGTTCAAAGAGACTCAATTTCGGAATTTAAGCTCATCAAAAAACTAATATGTCCAACGCCGATCCAGACGTTTTGATTCGATGTCACCTTACTTGTTGCACGGGAAATCACATACAAGCTCAGACTGCGATAGCTCCTCCCAGTGTCTCTATAAATAGCCAAAGAAGCCTACAACGAATATTTCTAAAGACACCTGAGATGCATTACTGATATCCTGATGAAGTTCAACAACTCGATAGTCATTGCGTGCACACATACATACTTTTGAGGCCAACCAGAGACTGGATACCGTATTGTGAAACATGAACATATCATAAACTGATGATTCCATGAAATTGAACATCCACCCCATGATCATAAAATTATCAACACACCATTCTTCATAACCCTTCACATCAGATTTTTCCAGAAGCTTATGAACATCAAGAAGCCAACTCAACTTCCATTTGCCCCCCAAAAATAATTCAAGACTATTTGATCATGCCTGAAAATTCTTCCCATTCAATGGAACACTAGTCACATGTTGCGCCGTTGTGTGTGTGAGAGATAAATCTATATGAGATTCGGTGGGCTTTTCCATTGAAGTATCTTTTGGAGGATCAACCATAATGGTACACAATAGATTGATCATGAGAACAAAGATAAAGAAAAACTTACAGCAGAAACGAAACACACTCCGCTCTGCATAACACGGCGTGGAAGATAATGGAGATCAGGCAGATATTCCAAATACGAGATGATGGAGACCAGAATGGTTTACCAAAAATATAGAATAAAGAAAAAAATGGCTCTCACTTCATCATTGGAGAGCCAACAAACTTAAACTGGCAGCCAGATTGGCTACTTGACGAACTATGATTGCATATCTGAAAGGAAGTAGGCCGGCGACAAATTTGACAGGAGGGGGACAATGACGGTTTTTAGGCTTTAGAGTGGAGAGGGAGACGTTTTTCTAATTTTTGAAAGATTATAAGTCGTACAATTCTAGATGCTAAAAATAATTTTAAGAGGGAAGAGGGAAATAATGTTGGAAATGTTTGTTTAGTATAGTGATTTATTTTACTCATGTCATAAGTGCGAATACTCTCATGCATTTTGTCGTTCATTATTACAGAATTATCTTCTAAAACATTAAAAAAAAAGCCCTTTTATTTTCAACCATGCTCTAGTCAAAATTCCATAAGCTACTTGTTAAACATTAACTAATCCACATGGTATTCCGAATACCTGCTAAATCACAAACAAAAGTTCAAGTACTACTTGGACTTGGGCCTTGGGGTCTAGAGAACATGAGATATATAATTCAACTATTGCAAATAATTATTTAGGTTCACAATGATCCTCGCTACGCCAACTTTTAGATGGTGCATTGCCGAAGATTTTAACTCAACCAAGAGGCCATCCAATTGCAAAAGTAATGCTCAATTGCCGCGGTCTGAGATGCAGGAGTTTGAGCATTCATACAAGACAACAATATGGTGGATCTTCCCTTGCAAAGGGTGCGTTCATATGTATATATAGAGGGGGGCAATGTTGTGGCTGCTTGGATCGGTTCTTATTGTTTGAGCCATGGCGAGTAGAATGGCCAGAAACTTACCAAATTGGGTAGTCTCTCTCATCATAGGCCACTATTATTGAAAGTTGAAGATGCGAATTGGGGCCAAAGGTGTTTAGATCAATGAATTGTTGGGACACGATATAAGACTTTGATGATTTCGTTAAGAGAGAATGGGGCTCAATGAATGTTACTGGCACAGGGAGTCATGTTTT
The DNA here is from genome assembly GCA_028565015.1 of Pinguicula moranensis. NCBI lineage: Eukaryota > Viridiplantae > Streptophyta > Magnoliopsida > Lamiales > Lentibulariaceae > Pinguicula > Pinguicula moranensis. Next base: position 11,911 of record JAOWBN010197569.1, read on the forward strand.
ACATGAGAAAATGAGGCGACTATGCAAGATACTTGCTCGATGGAACAAATACGTATTTGGCCTAACAGACAGTAAAGCGTAGGAGCTTTGAACTCAACTGCAGATACTTGATGCACAAGCAGAGATCACAGACCTTACAGAATCTAAAAAACACAACAGGGCTAGAACATGGAGTTAGTTGCAGTATACTCTTGGCAATAAGGAAATCATCCTATGTCATAAGTCTCGAGCTAAATGGATAAGAGATGGTGACTGCAAAATTGGTTTTTTTCAAACAAAAAGTAAATAGTAACAGGAGAGTGACCCTATTTGAGGTTTGAGCATTAATGGATGTTGGACAGAGGAAGTAAACGAAGTTAAGGATGGAGTAAAAGACTACTTCTCCACACACCTACTAAAGAATGGGAATGGCACACCCTTATTTTACCAAGGATTGAACAGCTAACTAAAGCAAATAACAACTTCTTGACAGCAGAATTCATGAAGGAAGAGATTTATAAAACAGTGTGGAGCTGTTTCACCTCGAAAAGCCCTAGATCGGATGGATTTAATTTCTTCTGCATCAGGAGGCATTGATCTACACTCAAGGCTTATTTCACCTCTTTTATACAAGAGTTTCATAGGGAGTGGTGACTGTTAAAGAGAATGATATCTATATTCATTACTTTAGTCCCTAAAACCAGCAATCCAGTTAACATTGGGCAGTACAGACAAATTTCTCCAGTCACTAGTGCCTATAAAGTGTTAGCTAAGCTCCTGGCTAATAGATTGAAACACGACACTGCCTAAATTGATATCTAGCTGCCAAACGGCTTTTATCAAAGGAAGGAACACTTTAGATGGAGTCCTGATAGCTAATGAGTCGATCCACACAGCTAAGAAGACAAGAAAGAAAGGGTTATTATCAAAAGTAGATTTTTCAAAAACTTTTGATACGGTGCATTGCCACGACAAAGAACTTTGCCTTCTATAATATCTGGATGAAGTAGATAACCAAATGTGCGACTTCAGCACATGCAACAGTCCAGGTGAATAGCAGCAGCTCATGTGAGTTCGAAATCAGAAGAGGAATTAGGCAGGGGATCCCTTATCTCCCTTCTTATTCCTTGTAGCAGTTGAGGGATTAAACTTGATGTTACACAGAGCTGTGGAGTTGGGGAAGTTAACTGGTCTAAAATGCGGGCAAATTCCAGTCACTCGTTTATAATTTGCAAACAACAAATTTGTGTTTGCAAATGAGAAACAAGAAAATGATTTTATCAAGAAGGCAGTCCTCAAATTATTTGAGCTTGTATACGGCTTATCCATAAATTTCTCAAAGAGTAGGCTCTACGGTTTGAACATCAGTAATGAACAACTTGGAAGATTTGTCAGCTCTCTACAATGCAATACAACAAGATTTCCCTTCATATATTTTGAACTTCCTATAGGGGCAAATCTGAGAAGAGCTAAAATGTGGGAGGTGGTGACTGAAACCATCAAGCAGAAAGTAACCTCCTGGAGTACCAAGTTCTTGTCATTGGAAGGAGAGATCACCTTATTAAAATCAGTAATGTCTAGTCTTCCAATTTACTATTATCCCTGTATCAAGCTCCAAAGAAAGTGATTAAGGCAATGGAGAGAATTATGACAAACTTTCTATGGTCTCGGAAACAGAATAGGGGGAAAACAATACATTGGGTTACCTGGTAGAGCATATGCAGGAAGAAGGAAGACGGAGGGTTGGGGATTCGTGAGTTACACTTAATGAACACAAGTCCTATTAACCAAGTGGTGGCGATTAAGGACGGAACCAAGCAGTTTATGGAACCAAGTTATCAAATCAAAATACCTTAAGGAGAGAGACCACTATAGAGACTGACAACTTATCACAGTGCTATGTAGCATTTCACAGATATGGCAAGATATTTGGAGGACCTCAATGGATGAATGGTTTAACAACAAAATCAGCTTGTCCATCAAAGAAGGAGAGAGTACTATTTTGAAGATACAATTGGATAAGAGATGGAATCCTAATACTACAATTCCCTTCGTTGTTTAAGTTAAGTATGTAAAAGCACTCCTCGGTGGCAGAAGTGTATCAAGAGCATTAGGAGTAGAACAACCAGATGTTAACATTTAAGGAGGTCACTCAGGGTTTGGGAGTCTGATATGCTAAATGAACTCCTACAATGAGTGGAAACAGCTTATCAACCATTATCGGGGAAGGATACATGGAAGTGGGCAAGGGAACCCTCTGAAGAATACATTGTTTTCTTCAGCTTACTTTATTTTACTCTCAATGCAGGAGAAAACAGCAGCGAATACAGATCTTGCTAAGGTATGGGACAATGTGACACCTAAGAGAATTCAAACATTTTCCTGGAGGCTGCTATAGGATCCAATTCTAACTATGGCAAACCTCATAAGGAGGGGCATATCTTTCGACCTAGTAGTACAAAGATGTGTGGCTTGCTGCACGGTTATGGAGACTACGCTTGGGCGGGGGACGGAAAAATTTTGCACCGCCCGCCACCGCATCCGCCAAGCCTGCGCTCGCACGGAATGCGGTCGAATGCAGATAAAAATAGTGTTCCGCAAATGTATACCGGTGGAACGCGAAAATAGGTTTTTTTGCTGTGCAAATCCACGTCCGTCCACATAAGTTTGTTGCAAAATTATGATTTTAATTTTCAATTTCATGTTTCTGATTTTCATTAAATTTTTTTATTTAAATACAAAATATATGTAGGCGGATTCTGCGGGGTTCCACATTCACCTACCAACGAAATTATGAAAAATCCGCGGATTTTGTATCTGCCCGGAATAATGTCCTTCGCGGGAGGATGCTAAACCGATGCTTCGGTTTTGCGTGCTTCGCGGGCGAAATGCAAAACTTGTTGTTTTATTTCCGCCTGCATCGCTGCTGACGTAATCCGAAGATTACAGCGAACTACTTTTCCTAGAAGGAAAGAGCAAAGGGAAAATTCTTGCAAAATTCTAACACAAACATAAACTTCATTCAACAAATTCAACTCCCTTGTCTACATATTTGAGCCTTCATTATAAAGGCCACAGATTCGAGCTAGGCAACTAGATAATTATTACCGGTAGTTGGCTATATCACGCATGCCACTATCTTGGAAAAATACTAAAATATTATAGGCCAACTTAAAGCAATAAAAAC